>JAVJIF010020389.1:0-63930 GCA_038442645.1 Agave tequilana | reverse complement strand
CTCGCCGATGAGAGAGATGAAATTGAAGAGAAAATGTAGAGAGAGGAGAAATCACACGAGAGAGTCACCGTTGCTGTCACCGTCGACTGCAGAGAGAGGAGAAACTTGGGTGCTTCGAAGCTTCCGCTCGCCGTCGCCAATTTAGGGTTTCATGTTGATTGATCTTGAGAGAGAGAAATCGCTTCGCTGTTTATATTTGCAACCCGTGCAAATAACGTGAGTTGCAAATTGTTGGCCCGGAGACCTTCCTCTCTAGTTTTGATGATGATTAACTCATGTAGTTATATTTACTAATTATCTTGTGATTTTAGTTACAGATCATTGATCAAGATTAGTTGGTGATTGCTTCAAAAAGAGGAGTTTGGAAGCCTTCACTTGGTGATTCCCGTGCCCGAGCATCAAGATCATACCTTTGCACTCGGTGGATCACAGTTTTGGACCAAGTCAACTTGAAGATGGAAGATCGTCAAGAAGACTTAGGTATCCTAGTGTTTAGTGTGTTTAGATCCATTTGTAAAGCTTAGAATAGTTGATATGCTCAAGTGCACAACACAAACAAGTTTTATGTTTGGATATTGGTTTTCGGTTTTTTTAGTTTAACCGATATTTGTTTTCATGAATAGATTGATCAAAACAAGTTTAAATGGTTTATATGCATAGTAGACATATTCTTTCTATACATGCATGCTTAAACTTCTTAAACAAACTTATTTTGACTATCCTATTTATGTAGTGAAAAATCCAAGTTTGATAAAATACAAGTTTTGATTTTTGGTAAAAATGATAAGACACAAAAAAATAGTTTCATATGCTTGATATTTGAGCTAAAATATTTATCACATGTTTATATATCAATGCAAAATGATAAAACTATTTTTGGGTATTTTTTACAAGAGATAAAAGATTTTTAGAAATATTTTTAACAAGTGTTTCTGACCCAGAACTTTGCTGACAGACCAAGCCGGTCGACCGGGTGGTCGACCGACGTGCACAGACTTGTGTACGTCTGCTGGCACAGTGGGCCGGTCGGCCGGGCGGCCGACCGGATCAGAGAGCTTTGCTCTCTGTATCTGGGCGGTCGGCCGAGCGGCCGACTGGATCAGAGAGTCTGCTCTCTGTATCTAGGTGGTCGGCCGTGCGGTCGACCGGGTTGCCCTAACGGTCACATTTCTGACCGTTGGCGGTCGGCGGCCGGCAGCCTGTCAGGCTGCCAGATCAGCCTAACGGCTAGTTTTGTTTTGGGGCTATAAATACCCCATTGCTTAGTGTTTTTAACTAAGATTTTTAGAGCTAAAATTTCCTGACATCTTCAGTGTTTTAAACAAGTTTTCAATATAGTTTTTGTGCCAAAAAGCTTCATCTATTTGTTTTAAGTGTTTTGTTTTATTTCAAAGAAAATAGTTTTTGGGAATTGTTTCTTGATCTAAAATTCTACATCTATTTGGTATTTTTCCCAAGAGTTTTTCTTTGATCAAAACACTTAGTTTTTCACACTTGAGCTATATCTTCTATCCTAATCTATTAGGATCTTGTTTTGTGAAAAGAGAAAAGAGAGATTGTTTGTGGTTGAAAGAAACCACTTGTTGTAAACACCCTTACTTTTGTTGTATCCCTCTTTGGTAGAGGTTAATCGGGTGATTGGTTTGCTCCCTCTTTGGTAGAGGTTGAGGCTTGTGATTTGCTCCCTCTTGAGAGAGGTGGAGTTTAGTTTGTAAACCCTCTTCGGTAGAGGCGTTGGTTGTTGTTGTTTGGCTACGGGCCTACCCCTCGGTTGTGAGGCGGTGTTGAGAGAGGAGTTCGGTACTCCCTTTGTTGTAACAAATCCTCCTCGGTGGAAGTTCCCTCGGTGGGAGATAGTGGATTAGAAATCCTTCTCGGTGAAGGCGGGGACGTAGAGCTAGGGGCTCGAATCTCGAAACATATCTTTGTGTTTGCGTTTGATCCATTGTCTCTCTAACTCTCTCTCTTTATATTGTGCAAAGCATCATTCATATCATCATATCATACTTGCTTGCATTTGTGTTGTCCTTACATTGATTCATATTGCTTATTCATTATATGCTTGGATTGCTTGTGTGTGTGCCTCACTTATACTTAACCACAAGAGCTTCATATAGCACCTCAACCCATATCTAGGGGAATCAAGAGGAGTTAGTCCAGAGCCCTTCACGGGGAATTCGGTTACACTTGTTGATTGTATTAAGTGTGATTGCAATATTGTTTTAAGCTTCCGCATTTAGCGCATTTAGTTTATAGATTAGCATATCACCTATTCACCCCCCTCTAGGTGATTTATAATTGGTATCAGAGCCTACGCTCCTGATACTTAGGCTTAACATCCTAGGAGTGAGATCCTTGTTGCTAATCTACATTTGCATTTGCTTGTTTGCACACATATAGTTTACATCCATGGACTTCATGACCCCACCTATGTTTGACCCTTCCAACATCATTGTTTGGAAGATTAGGATGTCCGTTATTTACAAACCCTAGGACATAAGGTTTACCTTGCCATTACCAAGGAATCCTACCTTAGTGATAGCAAGCATATAGGGGCCAATGCACAAGCCCTTGAAGCCATTAGAAGCACGCTACCTAAAGATTATCTTATGCATGTTTCTAATCTTGATTCCGCCTTTGCAGTGTGGAACAAGTTGACAACAACCACCACCTCCGAGCTTCAAATGCCAATCCAACAAGAAGAGGAATCTAGTAGAGATGAATCCGAGCCGCAACAATGCTATACGGTCCAAGGGAATGACTCCCTTGAGGTACACTCGGAAACCCACTTAGATTGTAATGAGTATGCTAGTTCTTCATGTGATGATTATGATGCCCATGCTTTAAATGAAGAACTATCTATTGTGTGTGAAAAATTAATTGAAAAATATAAAGTTTTGAAAAAGAAAAGTCTAGGAATTGAAAAAGAAAATAAAAATTTGCATTCTAGACTTGACAAGGTTTTGCAAGAGAAGGTTGACGTCTATAATGAAAGGGATTCATTAAGATCTCAACTAGACCTTGCTCTAAAGGAAAATAAATTTTTAAAGTCTAAAATTGATTGCAATGATGTTTTAAAGAAAAATGAAAACTTGTCCTCAAAATTGATTTTGTCCTAAAGAGAATGTAGCTTTGAAAAATAAAATAATTTCTATTTTAAATGATTTAAATGTTTGTTTAAAGAAAATGAAGTTTTGAAAAATAAGATTGATTCACATGTTTGCCATGCTAGGGAAGTTTCACCTAGATCACCCATTGCATGTACCTCTTCTTCTAGGATTAATGATGATATTTGTTTGCTTAAGAAGAGTGTAGATTGTTTGGGCTCCACTTTGAGCCAATGTGTAGTGGGTCATACACGTTTGGAATCTTTGTTTCGAAAGAAACAAGTTCCTTCTATTATGCATGCACACCCTCCACGGCATACACATGCTCCTCACGGACACCATAACACGATGTATGCTCATGTGTACACTTGTACACATTGTGGACGTAAGGGCCACCTTGCTAAATTTTGTTTTGATCGTATACATGATTATAATTTAGCAAATAAAGTTGTTTGGGTTAAGAATGATACTAACCCCCATGGACCCAAAAAGTTGTGGGTACCAAAGACCACCCTCGTGTTTATGATGTAGGAGTGGGCTCTCGCATGACGTGAGAGTAACAGTACCTTGGAGTGGATGCGTTCCGAGCTTCATGAAAACATTTTGGATGCATCACTTTCAAGGGATGTTTGGTGGAGATGACCACCACGTTTTGGAGACAAGGAGAGTTGCTTCTTCGGTTTTGGTGACAATCCTTTACTCCCGTTTTATTTACATGCTTTTCATGTTTATTATATATAGCATGTTTCATTGTTTATTGATTATTATGTCAATGCCATGCTTATTAGATCCTTGACATACATGTATAGCCTTTTGAGACACCCATGTTTAATATGGACCATTATTTTTGTGTTCTCACCATTTGTTTAGCTATCATGTTTATCATAGGTTTAATAACATGCGAATTTACATAATAATCATGTTTATGTTTTTCATGTTGATTTATATCCCGTTTTATGCTTCATGAGTTGATTACATGTTTAGATGTTAGTTTTCATTAAAACTTGGTATATACTTGTACATATAGTGGGTCACAAATAAATCTATATATGTTTGTGCTTGAATGCTTATCTGTTCCCATTAGATATGCTAATATAGTCTAGTTTTGATGATCCATACATTTTAAACTTGTATTCCCATTTTGGTTTTGTCTTATGATCATGTGTTTTTCATTTCATGTATATGTCTATTTTGCCAAACCTTAAGTTATACATGTATACCCCTTGAGTCATTTGCCTTTCATGCAAATCTATACATATGGACTCAATCATTTTAGGGATATGTATGTATACTTTTTGTGTTGACAAATCATACATATACCTTGAAATAAAATTTGTTTTAATGAAAATTTAGTTTTTCATGTTTCCATGTGTTTATGTTTTAACTTCATGTATATGTCCATTTTATCTAAATTATTGTTATACATATACATCCTTTTGAGCCACGTGCCTTCATGCATATATCTTTGTGGACTCGTTGTGTTTGGATATGTATGTATACTTTAATTTGTATCGGACATACATATACCTTGAAGATTAAATATTTTTGATGATTTTCATGTTTTCTTGTTTCAAGGAATATTGAGCTTATTGTCTATCTTTCATGATTATGATCTTCACATCTTATTTGTACACTCACATTTATTGTTTACTCATGTTTTGTTTTCATGAGTCATATTTATGCTTTATTGATTATGAGTGTTGACTATTTTGTGAATTTCATGTTTCATGAAAATTAATTTGTTTTTATCCCTTACTTGAAGGATTTCGTACTAGTTTAAAAGTTTTTCATTTAACTAGTTCGTATTCTTCTTATGGTAGAGATTTTTAACCGTATTCTATTTTCAAACCTATTTTTGAAAACCCCTACCTTCATGGGAGGTTGGATGGGAGATCATGCTCATGTATGCCTTATAGTGAAAATCATTTTAACTTGTGCATGAATGGGTTGTAGTTATATGATGTATACATTTGATATTATTGTTGTTTCAATTGGTATCATTGAAATTATTTCAATTGGTGTCAATTTTGACTTTTATTGTATACTCATATATGTTTGTATGTATGTATGCTTTCAATTCCAAGAATATCAATTTCAATTGGTATCTACTTTTCATACATATATATGTTTGTGTTTATGCTAAACCTTGAGGTTTAACTTTGTTTCAATTGATTCAATTTTCAATTGGTATCTTATTTCAAGCTTATGCATGTGTTTTGTTGGTATTTCATAAAGGAAGAGAAAATTTGATTTTCATGTTTACAATTGGTATTTGTATTTCCACTCCCTTACTTTATGATAGAAAATAAATTTTTTTTTCATTGATATCATATACTAAAAGAAAAATACTTTCTTTTGATATCAAGATGTTTATTTGAATGTTTTAAAAATGGTATCTCAAAATTTTGTTTAAAGAAAAATTCAAAAGTTTTAATTTGTATTGCCTATATGCAAGGAGAGCTTAACATCTCTTCTACATATAGATTCATGATGAGTGTATCTTGTATTGAAGAGCTTGACAATCTCTTCTTTATGTGGTACACGTGTGTAGGGGGAGTCACATCTCCTCTTATGCATTGCATAGTGTACGTTATGTGAATTAGGGCTTGTCATCCCTGTAATGTATCTATATAGGGAAGCTTCACATCTTCCTTTTCATGAATGTATATAACATATACCATTTATTGATTTATGTTTACTTTCAATTGGTATCAAGATGCTACTTTGGCATATTTTCAATTGGTGCCTTAATTGATTGTCATCCCTATTTGGTTTTGTTTTGTTTTTAGACAAAAAGGGGAGAACATTTTTTAACCCTTTTATTGATTCATTGTTTCGAACAAAAAGGGGGAGAAAAATTTATTGATTTGGTTTTGCCTTTACCCCTTATTGATGATTGTTTCCTTGTATTAAAAGGGGAGAAAATTGTGTTTTGTTTTGATTTTTACTCCTTTATTGATGATTGACAAAAAGGGGGAGAATTATTTGAGAAGTTTTATATATGCATATTTATGTTTTGCATATATTAAGTTTAATTTTAATTGGTATCTAGAGCATGTTTTGTTTTTGAACATTTCATTGTGTATCTAGAGCTTTTTTATTGTTTTATGCATGTCTATGCATGCATACATGTTTATGAGCTTTCATTGCATATTCTTATTGTTTATTGCTATGCATGAGTTAAGGGGGAGCTTCCTTGAAGCTTAACTTTAATCCATGCATATATAACTCCATGAGTTTTGTCATCATCAAAAAGGGGGAGATTGTTGGCCCGGAGGCCTTCCTCTCTAGTTTTGATGATGATTAACTCATGTAGTTATATTTACTAATTATCTTGTGATTTTAGTTACAGATCATTGATCAAGATATTAGTTGGTGATTGCTTCAAAAAGAGGAGTTTGGAAGCCTTCACTTGGTGATTCCCGTGCCCGAACATCAAGATCATACCTTTGCACTCGGTGGATCACAGTTTTGGGACCAAGTCAACTTGAAGATGGAAGATCGTCAAGAAGACTTAGGTATCCTAGTGTTTAGTGTGTTTAGATCCATTTGTAAAGCTTAGAATAGTTGATATGCTCAAGTGCACAACACAAACAAGTTTTATGTTTGGATATTGGTTTTTTTCGGTTTTTAGTTTAACCGATATTTGTTTTCATGAATAGATTGATCAAAACAAGTTTAAATGGTTTATATGTATAGTAGACATATTCTTTCTATACATGCATGCTTAAACTTCTTAAACAAACTTATTTTGACTATCCTATTCATGTAGTGAAAAATCCAAGTTTGATAAAATACAAGTTTTGATTTTTGGTAAAAATGATAAGACACAAAAAAATAGTTTCATATGCTTGATATTTGAGCTAAAATATTTATCACATGTTTATATATCAATGCAAAATGATAAAACTATTTTTGGGTTTTTTTACAAGAGATAAAAGATTTTTAGAAATATTTTTAACAAGTGTTTCTGACCCAGAACTATGCTGACAGACCAAGCCGGTCGACCGGGCGGTCGACCGACGTGCACAGACTTGTGTACGTCTGCTGGCACAGTGGGCCGGTCGACCGGGCGGCCGACGGATCAGAGAGCTTTGCTCTCTGTATCTGGGCGGTCGGCCGACCGGATCAGAGAGTCTGCTCTCTGTATCTAGGCGGTCGGCCGTGCCGTCGACCGGGTTGCCCCAACGGTCACATTTCTGACCGTTGGCGGTCGGCCGGCCGGCCGACCGGTAGCCTGTCAGGCTGCCAGATCAGCCTAACGGTAGTTTTGTTTTGGGGCTATAAATACCCCATTGCTTAGTGTTTTTAACTAAGATTTTTAGAGCTAAAATTTCCTGACATCTTCAGTGTTTTAAACAAGTTTTCAATATAGTTTTTGTGCCAAAAAGCTTCATCTATTTGTTTTAAGTGTTTTGTTTTATTTCAAAGAAAATAGTTTTGGGAATTGTTTCTTGATCTAAAATTCTACATCTATTTGGTATTTTTCCCAAGAGTTTTTCTTTGATCAAAACACTTAGTTTTCCACACTTGAGCTATATCTTCTATCCTAATCTATTAGGATCTTGTTTTGTGGAAAAGAGAAAAGAGAGATTGTTTGTGGTTGAAAGAAACCACTTGTTGTAAACACCCTTACTTTTGTTGTATCCCTCTTTGGTAGAGGTTGATCGGGTGATTGGTTTGCTCCCTCTTTGGTAGAGGTTGAGGCTTGTGATTTGCTCCCTCTTGAGAGAGGTGGAGTTTAGTTTGTAAACCCTCTTCGGTAGAGGCGTTGGTTGTTGTTGTTTAGCTACGGGCCTACCCCTCAGTTGTGAGGCGGGGTTTGAGAGAGGAGTTCGGTACTCCCTTTGTTGTAACAAATCCTCCTCGGTGGAGGTTCCCTCGGTGGGAGATAGTGGATTAAAAATCCTTCTCGGTGAAGGCGGGGACGTAGAGCTAGGGGCTCGAACCTCGAAACATATCTTTGTGTTTGCGTTTGATCCTCTAACTCTCTCTCTTTATATTGTGCAAAGCATCATTCATATCATCATATCATACTTGCTTGCATTTGTGTTGTCCTTACATTGATTCATATTGCTTATTCATTATATGCTTGGATTGCTTGTGTGTGTGCCTCACTTATACTTAACCACAAGAGCTTCATATAGCACCTCAACCCATATCTAGGGGAATCAAGAGGAGTTAGTCCAGAGCCCTTCACGGGGAATTCGGTTACACTTGTTGGTTGTATTAAGTGTGATTGCAATATTGTTTTAAGCTTCCGCATTTAGCGCATTTAGTTTATAGATTAGCATATCACCTATTCACCCCCCTCTAGGTGATTTACACAAATGTTACGGTATTTTCATAATGTAACATTCATAACGCTCCAAAAAAATGCTCATTATTAGGAAATGCATTTTTTGCGAGTGTTATATAATAGTTGGGTGTCGTTACGTTCTGTAACGAGTTATAACGAGTTACATAAGGGGTTTTTAAAACATTGATCGCAAGTCGTAATTGTCACTTGCGACTTACAGACTTTTACGACGAAGCAAACACGCCCTAACACTTACCAAGCGATGTGGGATTCTAGATGTGACCCCTATGAATTCTAGAGGTGGCTTTCATGGATTTAAGAGGTGGGCACCACATTTATGTGTGGCGTGACATTTTACTTCATGTAGTACTTAGTTCCATATGACTCTTAGTACCAAATGGCACTTAGTTTCACACATTTCTGATTGGTGCTAGCTCTTATAAGGATCTTATATTTCATACGTTTATCAATATATATATCTGTTATTAAAGTGTTGTTATTTGAAATTGATTGGTAGGTGATCTACTACTAATTGTTCTTATTTGAAATTGACTGGTGGAAACGTGATTTGTATTTTAGGTGGGTTTTGTACATGCTCAGAATAACGCCCCAAGCCCCTGACACTGAATCAGGACGTACCGCTAAGTACTCATGATATAAATAGTATTAACAAGACGAGATACCAATCATCCCAGCGAACCTCGCGGTGAAACCCTCTTTTGATTGCACAACATGTATTCTAAGTCTACTCAAAATACAAACAATCTCACTTTTCAATTTTCCCACCTCGGTGTAAGTTATCTAGTGTCAATGTAACCTAGATTACTGGTTCTGATTAATAACAATATTTATAACAAGTATGCAATTTAATAGGATTTCCCAGTAACTTCAGCAACACGAACTATGCTGTTATCATATAACGTTCATGCATAATGTGCCAAAATTTTCAAGTAAAATCATCATAACGTTCAAAATTAATAATCTGATTTTCTGAAAATTTTCATTATTTATGATTATTTTAAAGTATTTTTCTATAGAACAAATCAATTAATAATTCAAACTATAATTTTTGGAAATTAATAATTATTTACTCAAAATATTTTAATAATTTTATGCAGTCACAAAATAAACAATACAGGCAAAATTATCAATTTGTATAAGAAATTAAATCATGAAAATTTGCAATTTTCTAAATAATTTTACATGCTAGAAAATTTAAATAAATAATTTAAATAGTTAAACATTAAATAAATAAATTACAAAATACATTAACTTACCCAAAAAACACAATATATTCAAAAAAAAACACTCACCTAAGTTGCCACGGATCCGTGATATCGAATTAGTTGATTATTTCAGAAATCGACATTCAATTTAGATAATTACTAGAAAAATATGTTAATTTAGGTTGTTATAAGTTATTTAGCTGCCAAAATAATTTCGTACAGGGTTTGAAATGTAGTCGGGATTATTATAAAAATTTTATTGAATTTTATGGCTTAATTTCCTAATCTTTTGGATTTAAATAAGAAAATTATTAAAATCCCTTAACTGGTCTGGATTCTACAGTAATGGGTCTGTATCAGTAAATCTGTTACAATAATAGGTCTGGATCCTTAATGGGTCTGTAACTCTTGACATGTCTATATCTGTGTTCTTAATGGGTCTGTATCTCTTAACGGGTCTGGTATATGCTCTGCACAAATTCGATTGCTGCTATCGGGTATGTTGCTTTGACCGAGAGCTAGCCTCGGCCAGGAGCACTGATGGTCGAGCGTTTGCCTCGGAACTGGCTCTGCACAAACCTTGCTGGTACGTGCAGAGTATGACTGAGTGCTGGCCTCGGCTAGATGGCTGCATGTCCGGGTACTTGCCTCGACCAAAAATGGCCGAGCGTTTACCTTGAGACTGGCTCTGCAAAGACCATGCTGGTATGTGCAGTTTGTGGCCGAGTGCTGACCTCGGCTAGACGACTGCATGACAGGGTACTTACCTTTGTTGGCCGAGGATATTGCCTCAATGTTCGGAATAACCCACAACTGAGACTGGATGCTTAGGGCAATGAGATTACCATCAATATATGTTTAGGACATATCCAAGTTCTACAAGACGAACACTATGACACTATGCACATATGATGCTTTCGTGTGTAGAGGGTGTGAACTCGCTCGGCATAAAAGTAGGTTTGCAGCCTCCCAAGCCTAGATAAACAATCTCACTTGTGGTTAAGAATGACCACCAAACTACATTGCACCCATGAATATAAAATCTTCACAGAATTAGAAAGGATTAAACATACAATAGCCTGACTCTTTAACCAGCATCCAATTTTACAATATTTACAATTTCATTAAAAGTTTGTATGTGGGTGTGTACTATGTGTGAATGTGCATGTACGACCTACACAGCAAGGAAACTAGCATACACTAGGTGTTCGATGAAATGCCTAAGTGTAGTAAAATTATGAAAATGCAAAATCACTTACCGGAATCGCTTTCCCTCAGTCTGAACTCCGATTCCCACACTCATTACGGCGGTGGTGTCGTCTAGGGTGGATTTGAGAAGGGTGAAAGGTGAAGAGGGTGGAGAATTAGAATTTTTTCCTAAGGTTTTAGTAAAGGGGAAATGATTCACAATATAAACACCAAAATTCTCCAAATAAATTCTGGTCATAATTGGGACAGGGAGAAGCCCATGAGTCGGGTTTGAGCTATTGGTTTGATGTTTTTAACAGCCAGATAAGACATCCAATTAATTGAAAATTTGTTGCTTTCGGATGAGAGCTGAAAGGTTATCTATCAAAAGAATATGTTATCTATCAGAAGAATACGTAGATCTCAAGTTGTTAAGAGAAAGTCAAGGGCTAACTCATTATGTTGACAACAAAATGGTTCATTTAGATATTGTGCCACAATAAATGACCTTGAGTCTCCAAAGTCAGTCATGCTAGTTAATATTGCCACGCAAAAGGGTTAATCACTCATGTAAAATAAAAATGAGTAGTTACTTGCATGTATCTGTTTATTTGTGTTTGCCCAGAATGGTAGGAAATTAACATATGCATGAATAGGCAATCTGGTATATGTGTGATAATGTGTGACTGCGTCAGCATGTAATCTGCATGTATATGAACCAGCCTAGTATGATTAAAAAGTTCACCATCGCATGTACAAGTTATCTTTAGAGCATCCAACTTTGCAAGATAACATGCACAGGCTAACACATGTTAATTCATTTGTGCGTATAAAGTTATATATACTTATATAGTGTGAACTTAGAGAGATAAATAGGGTACCATTGATATAGTTAATAGATAACTATCAACACACGTAGGCATGGGTGTGCACTCAAAACACGCGCGCGCGCATTCACATACAAACACAAACACACATCAGGGAAAAGAAGCAGGTTGCAGAAAATGTTATACTGCTGATTTCTCAGTCTCCAAGTTGCTCTTCCCCTTCACCATGAGTCGATTTGCAACTTCGATCAGTCCATCATATCCGGGCTTTTCGAATCCCATCCAACTTCCTACAGCTTTTAAAAACAAGCAGGTAGTAAGAACAGATTTTACTTTTTCTTTCAAGAAGGATTTGTTTACCATACAGTTCAATTCCATATGTAAATTAGAAGGAAAGAGACAAGGCAATATAGTTAAAACCCAGAGAATGCTACTAAGTTTTAATCAGCTCTTCATTCAGGATTTCCTCGGAGTAATTTTTTCAATGACACACATGAGTAACAATAAAATATAAGCAAAGTACTAGGACTTAGAATAAAAAAGAACAATTCCCGGTCTCTAGTGATTCGTAAATAATGGTGTAAAGGACATATGAGCAGAGAATAAATTATGTCTCTTTTCCATGAAAAATTTCAATTACAAATTAACAATAAAGAGCCATGTTTCCTCTAATAATATTCATATGCTGTTGAACCCAAGCAAAAGAACTGGTAAATATGTCAAAAAAAAAAAAAAAATTGGTCCTACAAATTGTTGACGCTTCTATCCAAATAAGACAATCAACAACCCTTCTTGAGATATAGTTTCCCAACTTTGGAATTAAAATGATTAAAACCCTAAAAGGGGAAAGCATGCAGTCCATTTGGTGCATCCTAGGTTACCAGTCCTTTGTAGGGATATAGATTTTACGGGTCTTAAATATGAGGTTTGATTTGATGGATTTTTAACTCACTGTCAGATACACAACAAAGAGTTCTCAACTCTAGGTACAAAAAGAGGTTTCTAGGTCGAACTGATAGAAAATAGAAAAAAAATAAGTTGGATCAAATGATTAAGTAATCAAAGGTATACAATTGTTAAACATATGCTTTCTGACATATTTTCATGAAATTCTACACCTAAGGGTCAATTTTAGTAATACTAAGCCTCAGGAACTACTGGCTAGAAACATCAGATTAAACAAAATAGGGAAAGCAAATGGGATTTAAATATGAAAGGAGAGGAAACAGAAGGTGAAGAAAAGAAAGCATCACAGTTAATTCTGCTCGTTCAAAAAATAAAACTGCTTATTTCTAATGTTCTCAATCTCTTTTATAGACATATATCAGAAAAATATAAGTAATCAGCAAGAAAAACTAGCTTCCTATTCATGCTACAGTGTGTTCTCGAGTGCATGCGTTTGTGCGTGCGTGTAAATGAGAATACTGTTTTACTAGATTTTGACTTATAAAGTGGGTTTGAGTTCAATTTTAACAACAAATCTGTTTAAAAAGTCCAAATTCCCTCAATCCCTTCTCGCTCATCTCCTAATCTCTTCACTGCCCTAATCCATCCACAACAAAGAAGAGAGAAATCTCATTAAAATAAAAGAAATACACAACAAAAAATAGAGAGTGAGTGAAGTCGAACACGTGTTCATCTTTAATGTTTCTCTCATTTATATGATTCTAAGTAAGCAATAAGCATGAGTAATGACTTAATGAAATTTACTTGAATATTCTTTTGTTTGCAATTTCGTTATTTATTTTGTTAATTATGTGAATATATTTTTATTCCTGAATTTTTTTCATGCATGTTATGATATTTTATTGGATAAATAACATTTAGACCATTAAACCACCCCAAATTATCAATTATATACGTACAATGCCTAATATGATCACCCGTTGTTATCATATGCACTATCCAATTTGAGAAACCTCCGTATGATATCCGATATTTAAAACCTAGGCTTGTAGGCATTTCTCTTTTTATTATTTTACTTACCACTTCATTTAATATAGCCATAAAATATGAGATTCACAAACAAGAAGCTATAGAGCCGAGATAACACAGTAGTTTTCAACCTTCAGAGAGAAAGTTATAAATTTTCAAATTAATGCTTCATAAAACTAATGTGATTCAAAATTTAGATGTCATTACCAGCAACCAACTAAAGATCCATATTTTACATCATATTGTAATATCCCTAGTTAGTAATACAACATTTTCATTTCTTTTAAGTATTTATTTTGTTTTACAAGTTATTTTATTTTTTTTTGTTAACTTGATTTATAGTTTTTATTATTATTAAATATACAAATTATTTTAAGATAGTAAATGGTATTTTGGCTTTATATATTACTACCATTATTTTCTATCAATATTTTTAGTTACTTATTGCTATTATGTTTTATTATTATTCTTCTATTATAATTATTATTTATTCTTAATTCTATTAATGTTATTATTATTAATAATGTTAGTATTTATTAATTATTATTAGTGTTACTATTATTTTATTTATTTATTTTAATATTAGTATTAATATTAGTGGTAGTTGTTAATTCTCATTACTATTGTTATTGTTACTATTATTATTTATTATTGCTAGTGTATTGTTATTAGCATTTTAATTATTATTTATTATTATATAGTTAATTATTATGATTATTATCATTTTGATTATTAGTGTTACTAATTACTATTAATATTATATGATTCTTATTTTTTTATTGTTAGTTACTACTATTAATATTGTTATTGTTGTTAATACTACTTGTTGTTGTTAGAGTTTATTATTATTATTATTAGTATAGTTATATAATGTTGTTGATATTATTATTATTATTATTGATGTTATGGTTAATTATTGTTGCTAATATTAGTACTACATTTTATTTATGTGTAGTATTTTTCTATTTCTATGTTTCCTATCCCATTAACCTTGATCCTATCCAATTAACCTATACCTTTTACCCATTAGCCCTTAACCCATTATCCTAATACCCATTATATCCATACCCTCAAACCCAACAGCTCACCCTATATAATCCTCTCCTAATCCTAAACCTAACCCTAAATCATAATCTAAATCTTTTCATCTCCTTCCCCATTCTCCACGCCGTCATGCCCACCATCCCCTCCTTGCTGCACTCTATCACCACCCTGGAGCTCTCCGGTGAGCTACGCATCATGAGCAACCCACGCATGAGCACCTCCCCGGCACACCCTTTTGTTTGTCACCACCACCTCATCGTGCCCATCTCCCCTCCATGGCCGCTGTCCCCCTCCCCTTCTCGGCCATCTCCCTCTCCGGCGGATCGCAGCACACCCATTGTGACCCAACAACAGTCTATGCAAGGCCAAACTCCTCTCCTTACGCCAGCACCCCAGGCCAAGCCGGATCTCCCCTTTTGCTGCCAAGTCCCACAGCAGCACAGGCCCCCTAGGCGCACCTCTCCCTATGGTCCATTGGCCGAGCTCCCTCTTGTCGTGACCCACAACCCAACCAACCCCCTCTACAGCATCCTCCGATCCATCTTCCGTCTCTCTGCAAGTCACCATTGATCGCCGTCAGCAAGCGCGAACGCACCCTCATCCTTCCCGGCGAGATCCTCGAGCCGTCGACATCCTCCGCGAACTCCGCCCCCTCCGCCAGAGTCTCCGTCAGCGCAAGCGAGCCTCCATTGCGTGAGTTCCCTTCCCTTCTCCTCCTTGTCTCTCTCTCATATTATATGTGCATACTAGTGGGGGTGTTATTTAATTAAGTGTGCGCACTATTTAATTGTGTGTTTTAGTTACATATGAGTGTGTGTGTTTGTGATGTGTGCGTGAGTGTGTGTGTTGTGGTTGGAGTGCGTGAGTTAATGTGCATATATATAGTATATATGTATATAAGTGTGAGTATGTATGCATATAATATATATGTATGTGTATACTTGTATACGTGTGCATGTGGGTGTACACGTATGTGTCTGCGTGTATGTATATGGAGTGTATATGTGTACGGGTGTATGTCGTGTGAGTTCACGAATATGGTTGTGTATTACAGCGTTCGGACTCGCTCGGACGATCTGAACTCGGTAACGGAAGATTCAGATTTGTATCCATTTTGGACCCGCTACCATGATAATTCGAGGACCGATTCATAGGATGATCCGTAGATTAGTACCGGTTCGTGCAATGAAGACCAGGTGGTGATTCAGTTCCGAAACTGCGTCATTTCATGTGAGTATTTATTTTATTTGGTTATTTTATTGGTACACTTATTGTATTATTTCATATGAACATTTTAAAGAATCCTTCAATAAATTATGTCATAAGTGAATTTATTAATTAATGTTCTATTATTTATATTGCATCTAGAAAATTGTAATTGTCGTGATTTAATTATTTTCAACCAATACATGTTTAGCCAAGGATTGTTCATCAGGTGTTCCTTGAGATCGTATGCTTTGCGAGGGGCTGGAGTTTTCTCTCTACCTATTTTGGTATTCTTTCTTTCTTTTATTCAAGTTTCTATAGTTTTCTTGATTCCATAAATCAGACTCATTGCTTGATTTTATTCCTTTATTTCATTTGCTATCATTATGTTAGATATCTATATGTCATATTGCAGTGATATTGATTTACCGTAGTGGATTGTTATAACTTATTCAGGTTACTTTAGGCTTGGCATATATACTTGGGGTATTCTTCTCGCGAATATACATCGTCGACTCTCGTCGCGACTCTGTTCTACGTATTTGGGAAGCGGGACGTGACAATATTCTAAACTCAATTTAACAATATATTCAGACGAATTCGAAAGATCATCAGATACTCAATAACATCAGATGATAGTTCAATTTAGGCTTCAGATATGACGAAAATCAATTCAATCAATTGCAGAAGAATCAAGCTCACCTCCACCATTTTTTGCCTAAATAATCCAAGAAACAGATCATCCAGCGGCCCTGGCTTGTACTCAGACTTCAGCTCATCAGTCTGATTAAATTCAAGAACCCTCGTCAATGCCCAATTCAAGTAACAAGAAGAGAAGACGAACACTCACAGCTTGAGATCGAACAGGCGAGCAAGAGACACGAAATATAGGGTTTCCTCTGGCGACTCCTTGGATCTTCGAACGAAAGCGCGACGAAAATCGAACGGATTGAAAACGAGGAAGAGCGATCGCTTCCATTTTCGAGGATTAAAAAGAAAAAAAAAATTCAGAGCCTTCCGCTTAAAAAGGATAATAAACCGAGGGCGGCAGCTCTCACTTTCAAATGGAAAAGACATATATACCCCCTGTATCGGGGCCACACCATTAAATTCGGGTGGCATGCGGATCCGATCAACCGACGATAACTAAAAATGTGTCCGCGGTGTAGCAGCTGCAAAGAGGGGTTCAGGTCATCTCTGCCAACAACTAAACCCTCGCTGAACACCAAAAATCAAAGCTAGGGAAAAAGATACACGATGATGATGATGATGATGATGACGGGAATGGCGAAGAACTGGTTCCAGGCGCTGCCGTTGGGGTCCATGGCGTTGGCGAGAAGGCTTTGCACGGAGAGGGACGGCGGTGAGCATAAGCCCCTTACCGGCGGTTAGCGGTGCTGGGCGGCGATCCGAAGGGGAGCGTGGAGGTGACGATGAGCGAGTGGCTGAAGGAGGGGAGAGTGGTGAGGGAATCCGATCTGATGAGTATAGTTAGAGAGCTACGCAGGTTCAAGAACTATAAGATTGCCTTGGAGGTAAAATTGAACTTAGTCTACCAAAGTGCCACTTTCATCTTTGCAAATTTACATCTTGATTCTTGTAGATTTGATGATATATTGATGTATTAGTTAGATATTACGTAATGGCATTATTAATGCGAATACATTTTGTGGGGGATTGACGAATTGCAATTGTGCATACATCCATCTCTCGCTAACTTCATGTATATGTCTTAGCAAAAAGCCCATGCCAGTGGGAAACCGACCGAAGGAGGGGGGAGGAAGAAAGAGGAGGAAGAAGTAGAAGGCAGACGGACGGACAAAGTTTCTATATGAGTCACGGGAGAAAACCTCCCTTCGGTCGGTTTGATTGTTAAAACTGATATCTTGGGGATTGTTTATTGGTGCGTTGCATGTGCTAAGAAAGCTAGTAACCCATAACACAACGATAACTTGTCCAAAATATCCAAGGTCAGCTACATGAATCCTTTTCTCTCTTGTTCAGCTCCTTATTAGCTTTGTTAAGATCCATCTCCTTAGTTAAACTTGTAACATATAGTGGATTTTGGGTGTGGGGCATGCATGTGCAACTTTATTTTGCGGGAGATAGTCAGGAAGTCAACTGTAAAGATTGTTCCATTTTTATCTCCAACCCCTCCCAATATATAGGGAGAAAGTTCAAACTCATTATGTTACTGTGTTAGTTGTGGCATGTCTTGAACTTGTGACCTTGTCACAAGTTACATGTCTTACCAACTCTTTTCGAGTCATGCTAACCCCTTCTGTTATCAAATAAAATATAGATATAGATACCATAACTCTTATTATCTTCAATTAATGGTTATGTAGGTCTAACTCTAATTCCTCGATTGTCATCCTGTCATTTCTCTTACTAGCATAGTCATCAGTCTCCATTGCATATGTGTAACACCCTGCTTCCCGAATACGTACTTAGTTGCGTATTCATATTTTCTGATCGTATTTTTTTGATTTACTTCCTGTATTTATTTTGTATTATGAGATATTTATATGATCGTTTTGCCTTGGATCTAGATTCATGAACTCGGAGTCAGCCCTAGTCTGAACCGGGGGACCGATCCTGGAGTGTTGCTCGATTTGGTCTTTTTGGTATTCTGATTTGACCGATTTCAATCTCAAATATCATTTTCTAATATTCTAGATTTTTCATAATTTTCTAGAATTTTTCTGAGTTAAGTTGTAAATCTTCAAAATCGGGATCGACCAATACCGCTGCTCGATTCTCGGATTTTTAATTTACAAACGGAGTTGAAATTCTAAAAAACGGCTTTCCCATAACTTCTTAAAATTTCATTTTTTATCTAAATACTTTTTCTGAGAATTTTCTAAATTTGTCAAAATTCCCCGGGATTTGGTGTTAGCCAGTTTCACTGGTTGATTCCAGAAATTTTAGTTTACAATTGGAATCAAATTTTTGAATTCCGCTTTCATATTTCTTCTTAGAATTATATTTTCTCCTTTTAGGCATTTTCTGAGATTTTACAGATTTTATCAAAATCCGGCCGACCCGGTATAGACCCACGGTTCGAAATATCGGCCGAGTCCAATACGACTCGGCCCCCTCGGATATGACTCGGAGGCCCGAGTCGACCGAAGGGCGCCGAGTTGACCGAGTCGGGTCCGAGTCGGACCCGACCCGGGTTGACTCGGCGCCCGTGACGGGTCGCGTTTAAAGGCGCTGAGGGAGAGAGAGAGAGAGATCAGATCTGATCTCTCTCTCTCTCTCGCTCGCCGTTCCCCCGCGTTGCCCTCGCCGTCGCCCTCGCCTAGGTAAATCTCCCTCTCTCCCTCTCAGTCTCTCTCTCTCCCCCTCTCCCTCTCTCTGTGCCTCTCTCTCCCTTTCTCCGTCTCTCTCTCTCGAGTCTCTCCCGCAGCGGCTCTCTCTGTCTCTCTCTCCCCGTCTCTCTCTCTCCGTCTCTCTCTGTGTCTCTCTCTCCCCGTCGGACTCTCTCCCTCTCCCTCTCAGTCTCTCTCTCTATCGGACTCTCTCCCTCCCCCTCTCAGTCTCTCTCTCTGTCGGACTCTCTCCCTCCCCCTCTCAGTCTCTCTCTCCCGTCTCTCTCTGTCGGACTCTCTCCCTCTCCCTCTCAGTCTCTCTCCCCCTCTCAGTCTCTCTCCCCCTCTCCTTTCTCTGTCTCTCTCTCTGTCCCTCTCTCTCCTCATGTGTTTCCCTCTCTCTCCTCTGTCTCCGTCTATCTCCCTCTCTCTCCCTCAGTTTAATTAATTTGCGTTTAATGTAATTAATTTAGTTTAGTTTAGGTAAAGTTAATTTAAGTCAATTTAATTTAATAAAATTTTATAATTATAATTAAGTTAGGTAATTTAATAATTTTATTGAAGTTAGGTAATTAAGTTAGTGTAGGTTAATCTAGTATAAACTAGTTTAGTTTAATTTAATGTAGTTTCATTTAATTGAGTTTAATTTAATTTAAATTAGTTTAGTTAACTTAATTTAGGTTAATTTAATTTAATAAAGTTTTGTAATTAAGTTAGGTAATTTAATAATTTTATTGAAGTTAGGTAATTAAGTTAGTGTAGGTTAATCTAGTATAAACTAGTTTAGTTTAATTTAATGTAGTTTCATTTAATTGAGTTTAATTTAATTTAAATTAGTTTAGTTAACTTAATTTAGGTTAATTTAATTAATAAAGTTTTGTAATTAAGTTAGGTAATTTAATAATTTTATTGAAGTTAGGTAATTAAGTTAGTGTTGCTTAATCTAGTATAAACTAGTTTAGTTTAATTTATTTAGTTTCATTTAATTGAGTTAATTTAATGTTTTTTTAATTTAGTTAATTTAGTTTTAATTTAATTTAACAGATAATTTTTTAAATTTCAGTATGGCTCCAAAGCAAAGCGATGTTGGATGGGAACATGGTAGCCCTGTTGGTGAAAGTAGAAAACTTGTGAAGTGTAATTATTGTGGGAAACAAGTTCATGGTGGTATCACTAGATTGAAGCAGCATATAAACACATGTACCCGGTCAGGTGGAAGGATGCTTGTGAGTATCAAAAGAGGTATCTCAAATAATGAGACGACATCTTTCTGAAGGTAGCAAAGAAAGAGCAGCCATAAAATCTAAAAAAGAGCGACTTATGAGATCTTTAAGTGAGGAAGATTTTATGATGTGACCGAAGAAGATTCTGATAATGAAATTGAAGAAGTTGGTGGTTTAGAAGGAGTTGAAAGAAGACAACTAAAACAGGCCATGAAAGAAAGTCGTGAAATGGCTTGGAGATCGGCAGAAGGAGTTGATATTGGTGGCAGTAGTTCACAGCCTTCAGGATCAGGGAGTAACCGTGGATTGCGTCGGAGTATGACTATGAGAGAAGCTGAAATTCCAGCTCGTGGTATTGATCCTTACATGTTCCCAACAAAACAGAAATCAATCAAAAGCATATTCTCAACTGAGAATATGAAAAAGGTTGGGAAATTCGTGGTGAAGTTCTTTCACTACAATGCAATACCATTCAATGCAGCTGATAGTGGTGCTTACTACCAAGCCATGATTAATACTATTGCGGAGGCAGGCCCAGGTGTAAAAGGCCCTACAGGGTACCAGATTGGCAATCTATATTTAGAGGAGGAAATGAAAGAAATTGAAGTATATATTGCTTCAATAAAAATAAAATGGCCGCAGTATGGTTGCACGATCATGTGCGATGAATGGAGTTCTCATAATAGAAAGCCTATTGTTAATTTCATGATTTATTGTGATAGAAGCATGATCTACCATACTTCTGTTGATACCACTAATATCTCGAAGACTGCTGAGTATATATTCTGTACGCGCACGAAAAATCGAATTCGGTGTAAAATTTCCTTGGATCAATTGAAAGATTACAACAAAACAGTTTTCCGACTACAAGGGAGGGAGGATGTTGAGTCTTGAATCCTCCCTTTGTTTAAGGCTGGGTTCTTCAAGTAGCGGGTTAGAGAGTGAATCTTGTTCTCCGTTGACCGGGTGAACGTTGAGATCTTCCGGGGCTCTTCTCTTCGGGTGTTGACGGAGTAACACAGCTCTGTCGACCAAAAACTCTCAAAGAGATTGTCGGTAAAGACTAACTTGAACACAGCAAGTTAACTGAAGAGTTGGACTCTCTTTCTCTCCTTTCTTTTTTTTCCTCTCCAAAAAATCTGACCCTTTCTCCATAGCAACGGGGCTATTTATAGAGGTTTCAGGGGCGTACGTGCCTCCTAAAAACACTCCATAATGGGGGTTAACTTTCCCCGTTATGTGGGCCGTGATTGACCCCATAACCAGGGCGGTTACAACTGAGACGCGGGTGTCGACCCACGCGCCTTGGTGCTGCAGTGCTGGCTGAGACGCGGGTTTCGACCCACAAGGCGCAGTGCTGGCTGAGACGCGAGTTTCGACCCACGCGCCTTGGTGCTGCAGTGCTGGCTGAGACGTGGGTTTCGACCCACGCGCCTTGGTGCTGCAGTGCTGGCTGAGACGCGGGTTTTGACCCACGCGCCTTGGTTCCGCAGTGCTGCTGAGACGCGGGTTTTGACCCTCACGCCTTGGTGCTGCAGTGCCGGCTGAGACGCGGGTTTCGACTCTTGCGCCTTGGTGCCGCAGTGCTACTGAGACGCGGGTTTCGACCCTGGCGCCTTGATGCTGAGATGCGGCCAATATTAGCCTTGCGTCTAGAGCTTTTTACTGGCTTGTCTTTTAGTGATTTTTAGACAGCCTACAGAACCCCCTCCAAAGTTTTCGACATCCCGCAGTTAAGTGGGACGGATTTCGAAATACTTGGACTCTAGCTGAGCTCACCCTTATGACTAGACTGTCAATGCTCCGGGTTTGATCTTATCTGGAGTACGGTCTCCTTGAGTGTACTGTGGAACTCTTTGAAGCCGCCAAAGTTGATCGTGTCGAGTGTCTAGATGCACAGTCTAAACCTCCCCCGATTGCTTTAAGTCTGTCCTGGGTGCACTTTAAGCCAGGAGTGGACGGTCGTCTGCCTGTGCCAGTGTACTGTTGAACTGCTTTGCAGAAGTAAGGACTGAACGCCAGTTCTTTTGGAACGCAGGGATAGTACTGCTTTAAAGATGCGACTTTCATAGGGGTGCATCTTTTGGAATGAAAACGCGACTGATATTCTACAAGGTAGACGCGATTCTTGGCATGATTGGAAAGATGCGAACTTCGGAGAGACGCATCTTTTTGGAGTAAAGACGCGACTTCTGGACGCAACAATGGCCGTGCTGAAGGGATGCGTCCATTGAAGAGGCGGGACTGTGGGTGCGAATCCGCGCCATGCCATGAGTGCACTGCCACTTGTCCTGCGGAACCGTCGGGACATCTGCTTTTTGGCGTGCGAACTTCACGCTGTATTAAATGCGCTGTCCACGTGTCAAAAGACGATTCGATGTTGAGTCAATCGAGCCAAGCGCCGCGTATCTTTGCGAATCACCGTGCCTATAAATGGCAACAGTCATCGAGAGAGTCATCATTAATCTCTCTTTCGTCTTCGCGTGCATCTATTAGGGTTTTGAGAAAGAAGCTCTCTTTGTTCTCTTCTTCTTCATCTAACATCGGATTCTTATCGCAATGGCACCAAAGGCCAAGCATACTGCTTCGTCTTCAAAGGCGGTCGTCTCTGAGACACGGAGGGGCGGTACCTCCATGCAGGAAGCTCCTATCTCAGGTATAACGCCTATCAGGCTTAATTTTCGCCATTAGAAGGGTTTATGGAGTTCTTATAACTCTAAAAAAAATTCTTTTTTTTGAAGAAGAACCGCCAACGCGGATTCGAAACCGTATTTGATTCTCATACGCGGTCTTTGAGTTAACAAACAAGGCGTGTGTTTGATGACCCTGCTGCTTTTATCTGCTTGAGTATGCGTTTGTTTGTTGAACACAGGGCCCTAGTAAGCCTTGCGTTCCGGACTCATCACTTAGAATGTTTCTAATTGTGAAAGATTCGGACGCAGACTTGATTCTTGCGTTTTGTGACATCAGACGCTGGTTTTCATGAATCTTGCGCCTGAGTCCAAGTACTTAGAGATTTTTCATAAGTCTTGGATTTTCAAAACGCAGACTCCATGCTGGCCTCACGGTCCTCAGGTCCGGATGCGGATTTTGACAATCTCTGCGTCTGGAATCTCTTCTGCGTCTGAATTATAGACACTTAATCGTTTTCGTTTAGATTTCTGATCAAGTGTCATTTTCTTATGCAGTGCGATATTCCTCCAATCCACTCTCCAAGAAGTGCCACTTCGGGCACATAGGTGGTGTTGACCGCGATTTAACCTTCGTGCTGCAAAAGGACTGCTCCCGTGACTGCTGACAAGTCGAAGGAGCGAAGGGAGAGGCTCTCCAATGTTGACCCGGCGACCCTCCGGGAGCTTATGACTGACGCGGCATTCACAACGGATTCTCGCGTTCCAATGAAGAAACCTGCCTTCTTCTTCGGAGACAACATTAGCGAGGGTGGCTATACCTTGCATGACGGAGATTATAAATGACTTCGTCAGATAGAGGGTAGAAGGTTCTTTCTTTCAAACATGGAGAGAATGTACCCCCTATCTTATCTCCAGTACATGTCTGTCCCTCGGAAGATGACGTGGGAGATTTCCCGACCTGTCCCCGAGATTGCTCTCGGCAGCTTGGGCTCCAGGAAGGTATATATGATGGTCATGAGAAGGAGGTTTTTGGCCTGTTTCCCGGGCTGCTCAGGTCCGATCACCCAGTAGGAGAAACTCCTAAACTCGGCACCACCTTCATCAATGTATTCATGAAAGCGGGGGTGACTTTTCGGTCGATTTCCGTCCGCTTGGATGGATTCATTCCACTGGCAAGTACTGGTGGGGCAGGATGGTGAGCTTTGTCCTTGCCGATCTTGGAGGTCTGTTGGAGCATGTGGAATTGTATCAAGCGGTCAGGGCCGTGCAGTATGGCATTCCACCAAGTTCTCAAAATTTCTTGGGGTCCTGGAGCGTTAAATCCTCTGACGGGGACATTCTTCACTCCGGTCGGAGAGATGGGTCTTACCCTGCATGAGTTGCACGAAGTCTCGGGGTGGCAATGGGGGATACTCCCTATGAGGAATACGTCCCAACCTCTGAGGAGCTTCACCTCTTGAAGAAAGAGTTCCTCGGGTGTACGAGACTTATTGGGAGGTGTTATGTCACTTCCACATTTGCGGCCAGATAACCTCTTGGAGGACGAGGGGAGTTAAGCAGCTATCTTGGGCAAGCTACTTGTTTAATGGTGTCAATCAGAAGGACCAACCAGTGACCCGACTGGCTCCCAGCTCCGACGAAGAGATTGCCGACAGGATCAAGGCTTCTGTAGACTCCTACACCACAGAGTCGAACGAGGATACTTTCAAACCTGACACGATTTTCGAAAGTTTCCATCACCAAGCCCGGACCCCTATCTCCAATCGGGCACCGTTAGCGGGTTCTTTAATGTTGTGGTTGAAGCGCTGTGTGGGCCGACACTGCCACATGAAGTAATTATTGCTGACGTGGTGTATCCGGCAGTGCTCTGGCTTATAGTAAGTCCATAGCCCTCCTCCCGGCCATGGCGGCCGGTATTCAAAGCGGTTGCGGGCCTTAGCTCAGAGTCTATGCAGGGTAGAGAAGGTTGTCAACTCCCAGGGTGAGCGATTGTTGACTCAGAGGGGAGGCCGATGGTAAAGCGTCTCAACCCTCGGGTTGAGCTTCCCTACACGTACCTAATGGCTTGGTACGTTATGCACTATCCCTCTCTGATGACGCGGTGTCTTGGTGTGAGGGGTTCATCCCTTTCATACAGCGGTTGGAGAGTTCAAGCTGGTGTAATACTAATATGTATTTCATCCGGAAGTGCATTCTAGCTACTTCGAACTACCAGCTCAATGCTGCTTCCCCGAGATTACTGGTGCATCTTATGGGGATAAATTTGCCGACCTGGGGGTCCAGACAACTTCACAAGGCTGTCGTCGGGAGTTTTCTGGTGGCTAATCAATATTCGGCCTGGGTATGTGCTTTTTCGGCAAGGAAATTCGTGCACGATCGAGCCGTATATGCCGAATCGCTTCGCCCGACAGTTTGGATATGATCAGTTATATGTCGGCAACCCCAATGCTCAACTCGCCTTCAGTGGGAACTTGTTTGAAGGTGCTCGGGCTTGGTATTATAGTGTGGCTGGAGAGACGGAAGCACTTTTCCGTCTGCCCCTCAAGGGGCCGAAAGGCTGTACAAGCCTCAGTTTCTGCACCCGATACTTCCAAGCCAGCCAAATGCCTGACTTCTCACCGGAGTACTCATGCATTGAGAGTATCAACGCCTCTTACGAAGCAAAGTCGGCGTCCAATAAGCGCTCGCGAGGCGTCGATGAATATCGGGCGGCTCAAAAGGAGGCCAGAAGGGAGCCGAGAGCAGCAAAGGGTCGACAGGCAATGCATAAGCGTCCTCAGGGCTCTACTTCCATCGTTGAGCCTGCCCCCAAGAAGGCCCGGAGAGACTTGGCGGCCGAAGTTTTCTTGTCCGAGGCCATCCCTTCTTGTGTTGAGAGCAGGGGAAGAAGAGGAGGAGGATAATGCCCCTCTTGTTCGCACTCGTGGATTGCGCAGCAGGGGCCCCGCATTCTTAGAAGAAGGGGAACTTGCTGACGAACCCACCGCCGCTGACGAACCCACCGCAGCTGATGATGCTGAGCAGCTCGAAATTGACCTGATGAGTAGGGATGTCGTTGAGATTCCAGGGGTCTCGGCTCAGCCTGGGTCTTCTTCGGTTCAAGAGAGGAGGGATGAGGCACAACAGCCTGGGTCCCCTGGTATTTTAATGCCCAGCTCACGGATAATTGACCCCAGCCCTACTACTGGGGTATTTGGCGGCAAGGCCCCGATTGCCGAGGCCTCTCGCGTTGAACTATTGTCCTCATCATCCGGAGAGGATAGATATGATTCAGGCGATGAGGTCGATTTTGGCGATGAACCTGTTCTTCCGGATCTGAGTAAATTCTCACATATCTCGGAGGAGGAGATATATGGGTGTGATCCTGTGACAGTTTCACCAAAAGCAACAATTGCCGCTGTTGAAGGTACTCTTATTGTCTTATTGAGCCGGTTTTCCCTTTTTAACTAGGGAAAAGGTTCTGACATTTTCCCTTTATGCTGCAGGGTTGGCCGCGGACAGCGAGGCTACAACTTCCTCGCATATGAGGAGATGGTGCAGGAGCTGGTCCAACAGGGAAGAGTTGAGGCTCCAGTTACTGAGATGCCTCAAGATAAGGCAGCCATTGAAGTCGGGGGGACCTCAACTCTGCAAGGTTCGCCCCAGAATTCGCCGTCTTTGAACCCCCAACCTGGTAAGGAAATGTTGATGCTTTGAATATTTCCCTTTTACCGTCGTGGCTGATGTCTCGTAATTTGCAGAGAGCACCGAGGAAGCTCAGGTAGAAAATTTGGCGGCCAGTGCCTACCCGGAAGGCCGTACAGCTCAAGCCTCAACCGAAGACCCTGAAGCGGTTAAACTTGCTGTTACTTCATCCGTCGTGGAGGTTTCTACAGCCGTAGTAGCCCCAGAAGCACCGGCGGTTACTCTTGCTTCTGCCGCACCTGTCGTTATCCCGACTCCTGTACCGGAAGAATCAGTTTACGTCCCTCGCCCCGTGATAGAAAGGGGATCGGGAGCACTTCAGCGGAATTCTTCCCAGGCGGTGATACCATAGGGGAGCTGGCGCGTCAAGTGGTGCAGCAGTTCTTTGCCTCCATGCGATCATGTATTGATCTCATCCTATCTGGGAATAGCTCCTTCGAATTCGCCCGGGTACTTCTCGGAAATCTGGTTGAGAACATCAGCTTAGCCGGAGGCCCTTCACCAGCCAAGGCGTGTCTGCTACTGGTGGAGCAGTTGGGACATGACTTGAAAGAGCTTAGATCCCTGGAGAATGCTAGCTCATTTCACGAGGCCCAGGAAACCCTGACTAGGCTTCTTGCTGGTCAAGAGCAAGAGCGAAGGGAGATGGAAGAAAGGATAGCTGAAAGAACCCATCTTCTCCAATGTTTCCAGGCTGACCATCGAAAGCTAACTGTCGAGTCAAAGGAGTCCGAGATGGTTATGCAGGCTGCGAAGCAGGTTATCCTTGATGCTCGAGCTATCATAGCCAAAGCTGAGGCCTTGATTGCTATCAATGAACAGAAGTTCGCCACTTCCGAAAAGAGGCTAGCGGAGTTAGAGGCTGCCAGGGCGCAAGTTGAAGAAAACCTGTCTGTTAGTTCCTCCGAGCTGGAATCCCTGCGAGTGCAGCTGGCTGCGCAGAGATTTTTATCCGAGGAGGAGCTGCGGGCTCAGGCTCTCATGGAAGCTGAGAAGACGCGTCAACATGAGATGCATCGCCTCAGAGAACAAATCCGTTCTTTGGCGAACCAGGATTTTTAGTCTTCTCCTTCTTTTCCTTTTGTAAAGAAAAGGACACTCTATTCACCAAGAGTGTTTATATTTACTTTTACCATTTTTGAATAATAAAAGTCTTTGAAATTTCTTTTGGTTCCACCTTCATTCCCCCGCTGTAGATGAATCCAACCTCTCAATTGCAGTCTTTGGTTGTGCTCTCTGATTAACTGTGAGTAACAAACTTAGGTAGAACTAAGTTCTTTTGATGGGACGCGGCGCCATTCTAAAGAGAGACGCGGTTCTGAGGAACGCGACTTTGACCTGCCAGTGAAGACGCGGTTCAAGTTGACGCGAAAGACGCAGCTTTGAGTGTGACTCACTGGCCGCAGTCCTTAACTTTGTCCAGGCGCAGGAATCAGGATGCATCAAGAATGTGGTCTTACGCTCCTTAAAAACTGGCGCAGACATATAAGAGGACGCGATGCTGGGCTTTTGACCTGGTGCAAACCATCATCATTTCGCCATGTAGACGCAGCTCCAAGATACTTGTGACTGCCATGGGCCTTCTCCAACTGTAACCCCCGGATGGTTCTCTTTTGTGGAGGGGACGCAACCTCGAATCACTCCGAGAGACGCGGAGAGTTTTCTTAAGGAGGACGCCTTTTTTTTGAAAAAGGGACGCGGGTTCCTGAACGCGGCTCTCATGCCTGTGTTTTGGTGCAACTTCCCAGGCGTTACATGCAGCCTGTCATAAAGATTTTATCGGATCTTTTAAACGTCAAATCGTTGTTGACGATTGGGGACTCGCACCATTCGATGCGTCCCGAAGCGGCAACCCACGCGTCGGTTCTTCATTGGGCTTAGGCGTTAATGCTTTTAATGCCAAACCGGCGCTGGCGGTGGGAGACCTGCGTCTTCGATGCTTCCCGAAGCGACGCTCCACGCGTCATCCTTCCATTGGACTTTGGCACTCGTGCGGTCATTAAGGCTGACGGTTCTGATTAATGAGCCATTAATTATGGTCATTATGGCCTGCCTATAAATAGGGCTTACCCCTTTAGTCGTCCATTACAAAAACTGCTTTCTTTTGAAAGCGAGTGTTCTATCTTCTCCCTTTAAGGATTTTACCAGGGGCTTGCCTCCATGGAAGAAGATGACCCAGAGCTTTCATGCTTCTGTTTGGTCTCTTCAGAAGATTACCATTGTCAAGTGATTTCAATAACAGAAAGCGTCTCCTTGAGCACCTTTTATGTCCGCGCTTCGATGCAAAGAGTTCAACTCTTAATAGAGGCCTCTGCGGGTACGCCGTCCTGATTGCCATGATATTTTTAGTCCAACTAACTTTGAATTTTGATATCTCTTAAAGAGATTCATCATCTGGATCTTCTCCTGAAGTCAGTTGGTGCCTTCCTCTTTTAGAAGTGGCGTCATTGGCTTAAGCTTCTCTGGACGCAAATATAGTGGACTTAAGCACCTGGCCGCCGGCTTTGCACACAGAGCTCGCGTCTTGAGGCCGTTTCGACTTCGGGCTGAAGGTTTCAGGCCTGAATTTTGCAACTCCTGTTCGTCCAACAGGGAGATGACAATTTTCGCGTCTGAAACCCTTCGCGTCTCGTACTTTAGGCGCGGATGCAAAATGAGACTGCGTTCGAATTCTGTGTATATCACAGTTTTGATCGTGCCTGCTTTTGCCACTGCAGAAGTTTTTTTGGGTCACTATGCAGGTTATTTCCGCGTCTGTAGTCTTCAGCAATAGCTGCGTCTGTCACTTAGTTTTTTCTGTCGAAGTATACTAAACTTCAGATCTTCTAATTTCTTTGTTTGCTTCTTGCAGGTAGGCTTAATCATCCTTTTTCATGTTCGCTGGGCCCCTGGAAGAATATTTCGGCCGGCGAACTTGTTCGATGTTCATCCACAAGGGAAGAAATCATGGTCCCCGTCGTCCACAAGGGAAGAAATCATGATCCCTGACGGGGACCTAACCCTCGCCAAGATCTCTTCGGACGCGATGCACCAGTCATGCTTGCTGGCATGGCATGGTCAGAGTGAGTATGGCGGCGGGGGTTGCGGTGGATATAGTGGTGGGGGTAGCATCCCCTGTGAGGTCTCAAAACCTTCTTTCTTACCCCAGAAGTGACATCGAGGAAACTCCATGCTCACTGGATGACCTTCTGGCGGAAGAGATGTTCATCAACGAAGGATCGTATCCTGCCACTTCGGATGGTCAGGTGGAATTGGAGGATTCTGCTGCCATCAGACCTCAAGAACACCATTGCTCTTAGTCGACGAGGGCTCTTTCGATGTTTACGTCATGCATCGTAGTGCAATCAGCTCCGATCGTCGCCACAGTGTCCAATCCTAGTTTGGCGCCCTTCCAAACATCCCGTACTTGGAATCATCTGCAGCTTTAAGGAGTGAGTGCAACCTCTAAGAGAGAGAGAGGGACTTCTTTGTACTCCTTAATTGTATTGTAACACTCAATCTTATTGTATATAAGAGAGCGTTTTGTATCACTTTTATATGCCTGGATATAAATAAAAGTGACACTTTTCTTTTTGCCTCCTTCTATTGTCTCGAACTCCCTTTTTATATAAAAGTCAGACGAATAGGAGTAAAGAACCTTTGACTTGTTAAAACTATAATGATAATCTTAATAAGTCAAATTTTGTAGAGAGAGAGATCCCATTTCAAGGAACTCAACAAGATTGTCAGAGGTGTAATATTAACTTGACAAGGGGTAAGATAACTTTGTGGACCTGCCACTCTATAAAAGAAAGCGACAAGTGGAACTTGTACCCCCAGGGAAGATGAACCTTTATCAGAGGTTTAGGCTTAACTTGATTAGGATCAGCTGGGGAGTTAATGATGACATTGTTAACGGTGTAATGTTAACCTAACAATGTTTTAAGTGGGCTTGTTATTCTGTTGACGAGAATAACAAGTTTAGACTAGATTCGCGGGGAATCTAGGAAAATCTTTACCGTTAGAGGTGTGATATTAACTTAACGGGTTGAATGAAGTCTTGTCAGAAGTGTGATGTTAACTTGACAAGAATGTGAGTCAGAGGTGTGATATTGACTTGACTCAGAGGCATTTCAGCTTTTACATAGGAAAACTGAAAATATCACTGTCATAGGTGTAATGTTTAACTTAGCAGTGAGGGTAATGCTAGAGGTGTAGTTTTGAACTTGGCATTAGTCATCTCGACTTTGACAAGAAAGTCCAAGAGAAAGTCATGGCCTTAAGTGTATTGTTGAACTTAGCAATGACTTAGATGCTAGAGGTGTAGTGTTAAACTTAGCATCGTTCATTTCAGCTTCGATATGGAAGTCTGAGGGAAAATGACTGTCAGAGGTTTAATATTGAACTTGGCAGCAACTTGATTACTGTTAGAAGTGTAATGTTAAACTTAACAGTAATTTGTCAGAGGTATGATGTTAACTTGACAAGAATTAATTTACAATCCGAGCAATTTGAGGACCTGCCATTCTATTGATGAGAATTGGCAAGTGGAATTTAAAAATGTCAGAGGTTATAGTGTTAACTTGACAAATTTGGATGCTTACTACTCCATATAGAGTTGACAAATAAGGTTTGTACTCAATAGGGAGTATTGAAAATTTTCATTATCAGAGGTATAGTGTTAACTTGGTAATGATTGTATTTTGTAGACCTACCATTCTGTGTATGAGAATTGGTAAGGGATTTGGAGGAGAAGGTGGAATTACATCCACTTAGGATTTTTAGCAAATCCTCAGCTATCAACGGATTTGAGGTGCCTTTACCAACTACCGTTTGAGTTGGGCTAGCCATGCTATTCCCCTCAGCATGATGAGTTGTCGAAGACTTATGTTGGGCTTAGAAGCCAATATTTTCCTCTATCCTTAGCCGTGGAGGCGTCGGATGTTAATGAAGAAGCTCTTCTTGTTTGATCAGAGGTGTACTTTTAACTTGATCAGAGGAGGAGTACCATTAAGGATAATACTTCTTCAAGAATCTGCTATTGATCGGCATCATGAGTGTATCGCCATTTGAGGTTATGAGGCGATATGCTCCATTTGAGTAGACTGACTCTACTACAAATGGTCCTTCCCTTTTGGGTTGGAATTTTTCTTTCGTTTTATGTGTCATCACCATAGGTCTTCTGACAGCTAAGACTAGGTCGCCTTTCTTGAAAGTTCGCACTTTAACTTTCTTGTTGAAGGCTCTGGTGATTCGGGCTTGGTAAAGCTCGATTTGTTGTTGGGCCTGCAGACGCTTATCGTCTAAGGCCTCCGATTCCTAGAGTCGCTGTCGATGCTTCTCCTCATTTGTCATCTCCGCTGTCAAGGCGACGCGTAGAGATGGAATTTAGATTTCCAGTGGAAGCACGGCTTTACACCCATATACCAAAGAAAATGGCGTAGCTTTAGTTGGGGTTCGCACAGTTGTGCGATAAGCCCATAAGCATTCACCCAGCTTGTCGTCCCAGTCACGTTGACTTTCGAGACGAATTTCTTGAGGAGCTTGCCAATGGTCTGTTGAAAGCTTTTGCGAGGCCATTAGCGGCGGGGGTAGTATGCCGTTGAGGACACACTCTGGATTCTGAACTTAGCGCAGAACCTTTGGAAAGCTTGACTGATGAACTGGGGCCCATTGTCGTGGACAATTCGTCGAGATACCCCGAAACGGTAAATGACGTGATGTTTCACGAACTTGATCACATCAGATGACTTCACCTCCTTTAAAGGAACGGCCTCAGCCCATTTGGAGAAGTAATCGGTTATTGCCAAAATAAACCGATGTCCTTTTGATGACGGCGGGCTGATAGGGCCAACTACATTCATCCCCCACATTTCAAATGGCCAGGTAGAGGTTGTAGAGTGAAGGTACCCTGGTGTTTGATGGATGAAATCGCCATGTATTTGGCAGGCGTGACATCTTTTGGCATAGGTGACAGCGTCAGCAATCATCTTGGGCCAATAATAACCCAACCTTGGAGTCGGTATGCAAGTTTTGGACCAGGTTGATGGGCTCTACACATACCGTCGTGGGCTTCTTTCAATATTTCCTGTGCCTCCTTTGGTGAAAGGCAGCGGAGCAAGATCCCGTCATGCGATCGACGATACAATATTCGCGTAATCGAATTATAGTAGAATTTGGGGGCTTTCCTTCGAATGGCAGCCGCTTCTTTGGTGTCCTCAGGCAGGATGCCATATAAGACATAGCCGATATAGGGAATCGCCAGTCTCTAGGCTCTGGACCGGTTGACGCTTCAAGCGCTTCTTTGCCTTGACAATCTGCCGCTGACTCCTGGTAGCCCTCGAGAGTAATTCTCGGGCAATACAGGTCGTGGCTGTAGACAAATACCTTCTCCATTGCTCCAGCTGGAAGAGCTAAGGAGGCAGCGAGGGATGCGAGTGCATCTGCATGCGCATTTTACCTATGCGGTACATGGTCAATGTAAAAGTTCGTAAACCTCCCAGCCATGTGGACAGTTGCGTTGTAATAGGGTACTAGGTCTTCATGTCTGACTTCGTACTCCCCGCGAACCTGGCTAACGATGAGTTTGGAGTCACCGTATGCCTCGAAATTTTTAACGCCAATCTCATCGGCGAGTTGCATCCCAATCAAAAGAGCATTGTACTCCGCCACATTGTTGGAACAAAGTTCGGTTAATGAGACAGATCGAGAATCACATGGTTCTGTGGAGAGATGAGTACTACTCCTACCCCTGCCACTATGTGTCCTTTTGGGCTTGTTCTTGATGCACCGTCAAAGAAAAGTTGCAACACCTGTCTTTCAAAGAACGTCTAAGTCTGGCAGGCTTCAGCGACCTCGTCTGGGAGATCGTCGTAAAGTTTGGTTGCCCTCGGATCTGGTTGCTCAGCCAGGAAATCCGCCACTGCTTGTCCTTTAATGGCCTTCTGTGATAAAAAGTGCATTTCATATTGAGATAACAATATGGCCCATTTTGCCAGTCGGCCATTTAGCGATGAGGCTTTGTCATGAGTAACCTTAAGGGGTTGACTTTTGATATGACATTTATGGTTTGGCCTACCAGATAGTGTCGCATTTTCTGAATAGCAAACACCAGTGCCAAACATTCCTTCTCGATCGGGTTGTACCGATGTTCGGCTCCGATCATTGTTCTACTCAGATAGTAGATCGCTTGCTCTCGTCCTTGATCATCATTCTGAGCTAGTAGAGCTCCCAAAGAATGATCCATTGCTCGGACGTATATCAGGAAAGGTTTTCCGGATACCGGAGCTGCAAGGACGGGCGGTTGTGTGAGGTATGTTTAATTTCCTCAAATGTTTGCTGGCAAGTGTTGTCCCAAATGAACGACACACCCTTCTTCATTAGTTAACGAAGGGTTAGCATCTCCGGAGAGATTTGAGATAAACCTGCGGATGTACGCCAATTGTCCTTGCAATCCCCTAAGTTCCTTGAGATTTCTCGGAGGTTGCATCTCCTGGACAGCGCGAACCTTTTCCGGGTCCAAATGAATTCCCGTGGAGGTTACAACAAATCCTAGGAATTTGCCACTAGCCACCCCATGAAGGATTTGATAGGGTTCATCTTCAACTGATGGGCCTACATGATACCAAAGACAGCCTTCAGGTCAGATACGTGATCACCTTTAGCGCGGCTTTTTACCGCAATGTCATCAACATAACATTCCACCGTTTTGCGCATTTGCTGATGGAAAATGGCATTCATGGCCCTTTGATATGTTGCCCCTGCATTCTTCAGTCCGAAGGGCATGACGGTGTAGCAGTAAACCCCTAATGGTGTTCTGAAAGAGGTATGTTTTTCGTCATCAGGATACATTTTGATTTGATTATATCCTGAGAATCCATCCATGAAGGACATTCGCTCGAATCCACATGCGTTGTCAATCATGACATCTGTGATTGGCAGTGGGAATTCGTCCTTGTGACAGGCCTCGTTCAGATCACGAAAATCGATGCAGATTCGGTTCTTTCCGTTCTTCTTGGCAACGGGGACGATGTTGGCTACCCAGTCGGGATGTTGTTCTTCCCTGATGAAGCCAGAATCTATAAGCTTTCTGACTTCTGATTGAATTGCCTCCATTATTTCTGGACGGAACCGTCGCTGTTGTTGTTTGACGGGCTTTATGTCCGTATTAATGTTGAGGCGGTGCATAGCCACTCGAGAATCTAGTCCAGACATGTCTTCATAATTTCAGGCGAAGACGTATATATATTCTTGCACAAGAGATATTAGACTCTTTTCTCCAGAGGTGACAGGCCGTCACTTATGAAGATGGGCTTAGGATTAGCCTCATCCCCCAGATTGATTTGAACAACCTTGTCTTCTGTGGGTGGCTCTCGCTGTTCAAAGCGGGTATCCCAAAGAGTATTTAAATGTTTGATCCAAGGATCTCTATCGGATTGGATCATTTCTTCATCGCCGTCTTCCAGGTGGCTTGTTGAAACATGTTCACTGAAAGTTCTCCGAAGATGTGGCCGACACTGACATCTGACTCCCATAATGACGTGCCTGAAGAGTAATCGTGACCTGACGATTCTCGAGAATCAGAGGCTGATGGAGCCGGAGTTGATACATAGCCCAACCCCTGCGAGTCTGATGATAATAATCGGGTGCTTTTCCTTTCGGCACAAAGGATCGAAGTAGCGTTCTCCTTCCTTTGCCAAAGTTCAACCCGGGTCCGCTTGTTAAGTCATACCCCATACGTTTCATCATTTTGAGTGCTTTTGGTTCGTAATGGTCGAACTGAGGGGATTCCTCCTCGCCTTCTGATTCTTAGCGGGGCGTTGGTTCAGACGAGATTCCCCAAAAAGAATTGGTCTTTGGCCTTTCCGTCTCGCTGGGACCATGAATATTGATTCTTGCGTATTACCATTATCTTGGTACGTCTCGAAGGACGATTTCACTGGTACATGCAATGATGTCAAAGCACCCATTGCCGACCAGAGATCATCATCTACTTCGGTACTAGTGTCTGATGGTACCGAATCAGAAGCAAACACAGAAAAATACGCTAAATCTAATTCTTCATTAATGTACCAACCGCCTGCATCGTCGGTGGTATTATCAACATCGAGCTTATTAGTACTCGTTACAGGTGGATCTAGCTCCCACATGCACTCTTCTTTTTCTGGCTCGATGTCGGCTTCATTACCAGAGTCTGGTTCCTCTGGTTGCGGGATTTCATCTGCTTCCACAGAATCCTGATATAGGAGGGAATCTGTGAAGTAATTCTCAACTCCCTTAAACGGATGCCTTTCGGCAATCAACGTTCGCACCTTCCACTCCCGTCAATGTATTTCATGACCTGGTGGAGGGTAGAGGGAACGATAGAATTGCGATGAATCCAAGGTCGTCCCAGCAGTAGATTGTAGGAAGTGTCAGCGTCGATGACGTAACATGTCACTTCCGACTTTAAATCTCCGATCTGGCATTTGAGCTTGACCTTCCCCATTGGACGGGTACTATTGGCATTGAACCTATAAATGGTCGTCTAGGTAGGGCTCAAACGATGAGTAGGAATCCCCAGATGTTGCATGACCCGGCGAGGCATGATGCTCAACGCAGACCCGGGATCTACCTGAATGCGGTTCACCTCAGATGATCCAATATACCCTGCGAAGTAAAGGGGTCGATCATGTTTCCCTTTGACTTGCATATCATCCGCCGTGAAGGTAATGCAGGAATATTTTGGGAGGCGTGGAGGCAATCCTCTACATCTTCCTCCTTTGGCCCGATTGGCACCTGGGTCATGAAGACCTGCGCATTAGCCAGAGCTTCTTGTAGAGCTTCTCTGGTCGACTTTGATACCTGAGAAGTTCATAAAGCGTAATCCGCGCCGGGATGTTGGCTAACTGAGTCAGGACATCAAAGCGGTAAGGTGCTGTGGATCCTTCCGCTATGTCTTTCGAAAGAACTCGAGAAAACCGAAGTTCTTTCTGTTTCTCCACGGGTTGCTTCGTGGAGGTTTTGGCTGGCTCCGCAGCGGGTTTTGGAGGAGTTACTGCCGTTTCACATACTTTTTCAAATATGGCTGCCCTGAACGAGTTTCCGCCACAAGCTGACTGGGTACTGTGGCCAGAACTATTGTCTCCTCTTCTGAATCGGTCAACGAAGGGACATCAGTCTCCGCTTCTCGAGAAGAGGCGCAGACCACATTACAAGACGAAGCTTTAGCTTTGCCTTTGGACTTTCTGCTGGTCACAGTGGTCCATTGCTGGCCATCCACATGGTCGGGGTGAACCCACATGACTTCTCCCTGAGGTGTGGAAACGGGTACCAGGCCCTTCTCTTGCTACTGGTGAGGGTCTGTGTTGACCATTCTCAGCTCTCCTTTGGGACATGCACTACTCCAGAGGGTGTTGGAGGTTGCCTTTCAAACTGGAGGAATGACGTCATATTGGCCGTCACCTTCTTCTGCTCTGGACGGAGTTTAATACCTCCGCGTCAATCAGAGCCTGGAGGATGTCTTTGAAGACGTAACAGCTCCTGGTGGGGTGTCCTAACATCCTGTGGTACATGCAGTAGTTGGGATTATCGGTTTTACCGACTTCTTCAGGGCGCCTAGCTTCAGGAAGCTTCAGTCGGTTGCTCTTGTTGAGTAATTTGAAGAGCGAGTCGACATGTTCATCCTTGAAGGAATACTGCTTGCTGGCGCGTGGTTGGCTTGAGGAGCCACTTCCCTTGACCGGTTGAGGTTTGACAGGGGACTTGGTCTCTGCTGCCAAGTTATCCTTCCTTTTGGCTTGAAAGGATGTGTCTGGCGCACGCCTCGTCGACCTTTCAGGCCTGGGTTTGTTTTCTTCTGCCCTGACCCGAGCGACGATTTCTTCAGCCTGTTCACCTTGTTGGATCAACTGCTTCCAAGTGCGGCTTTCAGCAACTCCTATTTGGGCAAGGAGCGAAGTTTGAAGATTATGGCGGCATGTTTCCACCAGGGTGACCTGGGTCATACCGCTTGGGCATCAGAGTGCTACGTTCCGAAATCTTTCTACGAAAGACTTAACGAACTCTCCTTTTCGCTGCTTGGTGGCTAAAAGGGTAGGCATGTTGACCTCCGAGTCATCTTCAAAGAAGCGCGTTAAGAAGAGCTTCTCCAAGTCGCCCCAATTCTTGATGGAGCCCTCTGGAAGCTTCATGAACCATTCAAAGGCAAGCCCTTTTAGGGTGCCGATGAACAAGCGTGCCAGAATGGCATCATTATCTACCACATTCCCTGTTTGGGATTTAAAGTAGTAGATATGTTGGTTTGGTGAACCTTTCCCATCAAATGCTTGAAGGGTTGGAGCTTTGAACTTGGACGGGTATGGAACCAGGTCCCACTCGGGCGGATATGGCCGGACCACTCCTGCCTCCTGGAGGCCTTTCCGGTTGGTAAGGGCCTCAAGACGTTGCTCCAACTGATTCATTCTTTTAGAATGAACTTTTCCCTGGTCTTGGTCGTCCTTTTCCTGCGACGAGGATTTAGACGAACCAGAAGTAGGTTGCTCTTCCTCCTCTAGGTGTACAGAAGATGAGTTTTCTCCCTCTTTTCGCTTGCCTTTAGACTTCTTAGAGGAGGCTCTGTTAGTTGACTTCCTCTTGTCTTTGAGCAACTGTGCGAGCATCTGCTTGAGGGAGTCGATAAATTCTTGCTGAGCACGAATCATCTCGAGTTGTTCCTTTTGGACCTGGGCTTGCTGCTCAAAGCACTTAGCGGTCTCCTCAGGAGTGCTGGTCAGTATGTGAATGCCTCTTTCTCTATAGAAGAGTTTGAAGCCTGCGACTCTGCAATGGCAGAGTGCGAGTCATTAATCTCAATGCCCCGGGCTAAGGCATTGTAGTCAATCGGGGGAATGGCCCCGGTCCGGGTGCGAGTGTGTCGGTACACTCCTTCCGGTTCAGAGTCAGATTCATCCTCGGAACTGACTGCAGGTTGTTTTCCCCTACTCCTGCTCGCCATGTTAGCAGTGAGCTCGGGATATTCAGTGTCAGAGAAGATCCTCCGCCTGTGAGAGTGGCTGATGGGGGAATCAGGGTCAGCTGTCTAACTAAAGACTGCTGGTTCACGCCTGAATCACAACGGCACTCGGAGAGCATAGAGATGAGCCGTTGGCAGCAACATGATGAAGTGATTTGATTAACACTTCTTTTCTTCGTCAAGTAATCCCTTAGATCCGCTGGAAGGGGATCGAAGAGATTAACCTCGCAACTTCGAGGTCGGGAGGCATCCTTGCGCTGTACAGCTTGGACTCAGGATTCAGAGACGCAGTTTTCGCGTCGCAGCTTTAGGACGCGTGTCTGGCGTCTCTGCTGAGAAGAGACGCGACTGTCGCGTTGCTGATTGGTGCGTCGGAGCAGAGACGCTTGAGAGAGAGCGGGCTGCTGGGCCCTACGCCTAGAGGCGCGCGCTTCTTGTGCTTGATGAGGCGCGCACGCTTCGTCTTGGCGTCTGGTGAGTGGAGCTAACTTGGGGAGTCTCGCGTTTGAGCCGCCAAACGCGGATTTCGCGTGCTGGATACGGCGCACTTGAAACGCCAGTTTGAACCTTGCGACCTGCCTCAGTTGGACGATCAGAAGTTTCAACTTGCAGCTGACGCGCACGCCTCCTCTGTCGGCGCTCAGCGTTTCGGTTGCGTCGTGGAGGTGGAGAGAAACCAACGACGACTTGGTGCTGAGGGAGAGGGTGAATTGGCTAGACACCAGAGGGCTTGACCACGCGGGTCTCCTGAGAGACGTTGGCGCGTGTATCTCGTATGGCGCGGTTGGCCGCGACACCCTTTACAGCAGCCGCGCCTGAGAGAGTCTCAGAGCGGGTTTCGGGGCAAGTCCCCGTAGAGACCCTGCGGCAGACGCGGGTCTTTGGGCTCTTGGAGCCGGAAGAGAGAAACTCTTCATACTTTGCCTGGTCGAACTCGACGACAAGCGATTCGACCATCTTCCCCTTATAGAGGACGTCACCTTGCACCACGATTTGTTCGTCAATAACAAATGTAGTCCCCAGCGGAGTCGCCATCTCTTGTACGCGCACGGAAAATCGAATTCGGTGTAAAATTTCCTTGGATCAATTGAAAGATTACAACAAAACAGTTTTCCGACTACAAGGGAGGGAGGATGTTGAGTCTTGAATCCTCCCTTTGTTTAAGGCTGGGTTCTTCAAGTGGCGGTGGAGAGTGAATCTTGTTCTCCGTTGACCGGGTGAACGTTGAGATCTTCCGGGGCTCTTCTCTTCGGGTGGTTGACGGAGTAACACAGCTCTGTCGACCAAAACTCTCAAAGAGATTGTCGGCAAAGACTAACTTGAACACAGCAAGTTAACTGAAGAGTTGAACTCTCTTTCTCTCCTTTCTTTTTTTTCCTCTTCAAAAAATCCGACCGTTTCTCCATAGCAACGGGGCTATTTATAGAGGTTTCAGGGGCGTACGTGCCTCCTAAAAACACTCCATAATGGGGGTTAACTTTCCCCGTTATGTGGGCCGTGATTGACCCTATAACCAGGGCGGTTACAACTGAGACGCGGGTGTCGACCCACGCGCCTTGGTGCTGCAGTACTGGCTGAGACGCGGGTTTCGACCCACAAGGCGCAGTGCTGGCTGAGACGCGAGTTTCGACCTACGCGCCTTGGTGCTGCAGTGCTGGCTGAGACGCGGGTTTCGACCCACGCGCCTTGGTGCCGCAGTGCTGCTGAGACGCGGGTTTTGACCCTCGCGCCTTGGTGCTGCAGTGCCGGCTGAGACGTGGGTTTCGACCCTTGCGCCTTGGTGCCGCAGTGCTACTGAGACGCGGGTTTCGACTCTCGCGCCTTGATGCTGAGATGCGGCCAATATTAGTCTTGCGTCTAGAGCTTTTTAATGGCTTGTCTTTTAGTGATTTTTAGACAGCCTACATATTCTCGCTAATAGATAAAGTTGTTGATGAAGTTGGTGAAGAAAATATCGTGCAGGTTGTAACAGATAATTATGCAAGTTTCAAAGCAGCTGGTCACATGTTGATGGAGAAGAGAAAACATTTGTTTTGGTCTCCCTATGCAGCACATTGCATTGATTTGATGCTTGAAGATATTGGCTCTTTGAAATCTGTCAAGGAGACATTGGATGATGCTAAGATGATCACATCATTCATTTACAATAGCCTCAAAGTGGTGAATTTAATGAAGCTATATACTAAGGATAGAGATTTGTAGAGACCAGGTATAACACGGTTTGCCACCGAGTTTATTTCTATTGAAAGCCTTATTCGCTATAAGTAAGATTTGAAAAGAATGTGCACGACTACCGAATGGCGTGAATTCAACAAGAAAAGGAGTAGAAGAAGTGTGCGAGATAAGGTTTCTAATCTCATTCTGACTGACCGGTTTTGGAAGAAGGTAAGAGAGGTCCAAAACATTATGGATCCTCTTGTTAGAGTCTTGAAGATAGTGGACCAGGACAAGAAACCTACACTATCTATTATATATGAAGCTATGATAGAGCAAAATTGGTTATAAAGGCATCAAATAAGAACTGGAAGAAGTACTGGGATATCATTGATAGAAGATGGGAGGGACAATTGCATAGACACTTGCATGTTGCTGGTAATTCATTTGCCTAGAAATCATATTTGTTGACTAGAAATTGAAACTGTCATATCATAACAATCGTGTGCTTACATTATTGCAGCATATTTTTTAAATCTAGCACTCCAATATTCAAAAAACTTTTCTACACATCCAGAAGTGAGATATGGATTAAAAGAGGTCATTAAAAGATTGGAGCCAGATTTGAATAAACAAGCAAGAGCTATTAATGAGATAATAATAATTTATTTATTTCATTGATATAATGTTATGCAAATATTAACACTTGTGATGGTATTCTCATAGATAAAATTATTTGTGGATGGAGTTGGAGAATTTGGAAGCTCACTAACTAGAAGAGCAGTGCAACAATCTCTTCCAGCTGATTGGTGGATTAATTATGGCGAAGAAGCTCCCAATCTGCAGCAAATTGCCATCAAAGTCTTAAGCCAAACATGTTCTTCATCGGGTTGTGAAAGAAATTGGAGCACGTGGTCGCTAATTCATATAAAATTGCGCAACCGGTTGGCAATGAAAAAGTTACATAAACTTGTATTCGTGCATTACAATATGCGGTTGCGAGTAAGAAACTTGACATGTAAAAGCGACACTGATGATTATTACAACCCAATTGATCTGAACAATATTTTCAATGATGTTGATATTTTGGATGAGTGGATTCGTGAGGGAGAACAGCCGATGTTATCACCAGATGACTTAGGTTGGTTAGATGAAGATATTCGTCGTACTGACGAAAGTGGCGGTGATGATGCTGATGGCGGTGATGATGATGGCGGTGATGGTGGTGGGGGTGATGGCGGTGAGGGTGATGGCGGCGGTGATGGTGGTGATGGTGGTAATGGTGAAGAGACTCATGGTGTTGGTGGAAGCCAACGAGATGATGCTTTAACATGGGATTCAGAATATTATGCCACACAAGATACAGATCATGGAGGCCAGGCGGGGATTTCACAACAGCGTAGGCATTTGGATCGGTTGGTCGAATTCAGTTCTAGCGATGATTATTCGAGTGGACATGATAACTACTCACATGGTCATCATAGTCTTGAAGGCCATTAACAGGGGTTGGGTTTGACATCTGGCCAATATTCTGGCACTGATTATTCTAGCACTGGTGAATACTCTACTAGCAGCACTGAATATCGAGGTTTTGGGTATTATCACCATTGAGCTGATATTGCGCAACCCCTACCGCCATATTATTCTGATAGTGGATCCTCTGGCCAATCATCTCAGCCTACAGGATCTCACCCACAAACATATTATTATCCTTATGGAAACTATATGCCTGGTTTCTATACTTATCGCGGGGATGATGATTTTGTGCCTCCTCGTAATTCAATGTGGAAATGACTATATTAGCAGGTACTTATGAATTATTTGTGCAATTTACTATATTATGCATGTATTTTGATATTTTTCTACCGACGACGCTTGTATTTATTCTTTCACGTTATGTTTTAGTGTTAGGTGATATGTTTTGAATATGTGATGCATGAATTTTGATGTTTACATTTTTTATGATTTGTCATGATTTGTTCATAATTTTTTTGGCGTTCTATGTAGCGTTTTGTGCGTATCGTCCGAGTCTGATCCGAGTCGCCGAGACCGATCCGTCTCGGTGCCGGCCGAGTCGGCGGCCGAGACCGAGACTTTGAACCATGTATAGACTGGTATTGACCGTTGACTTCAGAATTTTTATTTGAAAATGAGATTGAATTTTTGAAAACCGATTTCACAAAAAATCTTTATATAATATTTATTATTTTTGAGAATTTTTGGGAAGCTTTTCAAACTACTTCATTTTTTGGACTTTTTCAGAGTTTTCGGTGTTTTTCTAGATACCAGATTTTATCCAGATATTTTACTTTTATCTTTTTCTATCTTTCTCTCTCCTCGCTAGACGCGAGTTTCACCAACCTGAGTTCAACATTTAATGTGGGATGCTCTTCATACTGCACATAATGCTTGTCCTGCAAGATCAATTCTAAACCATGTTTTTTTGTCTTTTCTGTCAAACGCAAATCTCGCGTTTTTCTCCTGGACGCGAATTTTATCTCCGCGTCTAGCTTGGTTGCCTAGACGCATACTTTTATTATGTGAGGACACGGCTCTTTTTTAAAGAGACGCAACTCATTTTGGGGATGGCAAGGTTGTAATAATCAAAACCCTCCTTTTATATATACCCACCTTTCTTTCTCTCTCTCTCTCTTTCATTTTTCTTTCCTTCTCCATTTCTAGCAAGCAAATGGCAGCACCACCTGAGCCATGGCCGCCTCCTTGGCCGGCCATCTTCTTCACTCTTCCCTCCATTTCCACCACCAATTCCACCATCTTTCTCTCCTCCATCTCCTCCTTCATTCCAACAACAACAACAACAACCACATCACCATTTCCAAACTCTAAATTTCCAAATGAGTTAGACTTGCACCCTTACTTGGTCGGGTTTGGGCTGCCCTATGGGCTGCCGGCCTTGGCCGCCGGCCAGACCGCCGCCGCCGGCCGGCCAGAGATGGCCGGCCATTCTCCTCTTCTCCCTTTCTTCTTTCCTTCCTTTTTCTTTCCTTCTTCTTTCTTTCTTTCTTTCCTTTTTCTCTTACTTGATTTCTTTCACTAATTCCCTGTGTCCCTCTCACCCTTCCCCTGCGTCTCTCTCACACTTCTTTCCCTGCGTTCCCTTTTTATTTCCTTGGTCTCTCTTTCCTTCTCTGTTAATTGCTAGACGCGGCTCACCCCCGCGTTCAAGCGATTCCTTAACGCGGCCTTCGCGTTCTTGCATCGACGTAACGCGGAGCCTATGCCCGCGTCTGTGTCCTTCTCGTGTCAACACGACGCGGAGCTCATGCCCGCGTCTGTGTTCTTCTCGTGATAACGCTACGCGGAACCCACGTCCGCGCCCGCGTTCTTCTCATGTTATAACTTGAACGCGGGTCTTGAACCTCGCGTTTGTGGCATCTACGTGACGCGACTCCCGCGTCTGCGACCCCCGCGTCTCACTCTCAAACTCGCGTCCCCCTTTACACAATCTCTTTCCGTGTACTCTCTCTCCATGGACTTCTCTCTAGCTCTCACTTTTCTCTCCTCTCTCTTTCTCCTTCTCTCTCTTGATTTCCTCCTCTCTCTATCACTCTCTCTAAACGCGTTGACGCGTTGATTTCCTAGATTCCGGAGATCGGGAATTTCACTATGTTTTCTGAAGACTTAGGCGAGTGTTCTCGCTTTCCTCTTGACTTTCCCCTTTCATCGGGTCGACTTGTGTTATTCACGATTTGTGTTGTTTGGAACTAACACTTTCTGCAGATACCCTTGCCTTCGGGCCTAACCTCCGGGTACAACCTCTGAGGTTATAAAGTCCCCTGGACTTTCTCTATGCTACGCCGCCTGGTAGCGGACCTAGTGTCAACACTTTATCGCTTGCTCCGTCCGAGCGTCATTACCCCGTGAGCATGGCTTTCCCGTGAGTGGTAGTATGGCGTTCCTACGCTTACTCTGACACGTGTGTCTAGCTACGCAGCGAGCGGTAACTTCGTCGAGCGTGATAGCATTTAGTGTTGTACATTAGTTTCGCTCCAGGTCTGCTTAGCTCCGCATGGATGTTTGCTTGCCTACTGAATTACATGTCTACCAATTTATTGATTCTTCTATTTATGGTTGTGAAGAGTTTGAAATCTTGCTTATACTGTTTTTCCTGAAACTGCATGGTTTTTCTGTATTTGTACCAGTCTTGTATGTCGTACTATTTTCTCGTAACGCTTGACATGCTATTACTTGATACCTATCATCCACATGCTAATACCTGACACCTGTTCATATCACTTGACAACTGATTGTGTCATCACCTGACACCGACATGCTTCTACTTGGAACTTGCTTCTTATTATAACATGACTTATCACTTGCCTCCTGACATATTAATACTTGACCTGTGATTATCACATTTACGGGAATACCATACTTGTTATCCTATATTATATATACAGTGACCTGAATCTATAGTACTCATGTACTCCTGAATTCCTGATAATGCCTTGCACCTGCTATTCCCGCAAATTGATAACTACATAACAAATTATAAAGGAACAACTTGCATCGGGTCGGGGAAACTTGCGGCTATCAATATATGTTCGTGTTTACAGTGGTACTAGGTATGTTGTGCAACTAAAACTTCCGGTCTGATCTGTGGGCCTCAAGGCGACCGAGGGGAGTGCTGGCTCCCTCCTTCTTGGTACCATCTTGATAAGGGCATTCTATAAGACCTCTTGTAGGCCTTGCGGCCGGTTTCATACACCAGCAATGGAACGTCCTGGACCGTGGTCCCGGGCATGTGCGGGACCCACTGTAAACATTGTTCGTTGATACCCCCGTTGGTTTCCAATAACAACCTTGCTTTACTCAGATGTGGATATATGTGCGCTGGGACGCTAGTTCACATATCTAGACATCGGGGTAAGACGAGTAATAATACTAATAAAAGATGCCAGTTATGAATCTGTAGTATGTCTTGCCATGTTTGCTTGTATCGAATTTTACTTCAGATTTTCGGTTTTATGATTATTATACTATACCTGCTCATGTCCTGCCTTTCCACTTGTGTTCTATCCCACAAGTCTCCTGCTCTTATCTTATCATATCATGAGTCTTCCCTGCTTGATATCATTTGCTGTATATCCACTTGTTCCTGCATGCTTGTTCTCACGACATAGTTTTCAATGCACATTTATAACTTGGATTTATCGATACACGTGTGCTTATCTATGCTCGCCATCTGGCTTTCGCATCACCACTCGCCGGGGAGTTCTGACTCCTCTGGATCCTCATGTCCAGGTTTTGGAGCTTGGAGCTTGTGGATTCTTCCAGCTGCTGATCAGAGTGGCGCAGCTGAAGCGTGGATCCCAGCAGACCGTCCAGAACCCCATCCTTCCAGGCCCTCCTGCTCGGCTCTAGAGTTTTCCTGTTTTGGCTCTGAGCCTCCATTTGTACTGTTTATACTTGTATACCCCTTGTATTCTCGCATTTGCGCCATATTGGTGATGTAATATTATTTAATATTGTGTCACCTCTGGTGATAACTTTGTAATTGTACTTATGTGTTGGAATGTATAATGCACCACGTGCTTCGTACTCTGATTCTTGCCTGTACTGATGCCTAGCGTATATATGGGGGGTATTTCTGACCTACGTATATACGTCGCAGTAACGTCTCCGTACCTGCGGAAATCGGGGCGTTACAGGGTGGTATTAGAGCCTAGGCTCTCACATCCTCAGTACAACCAGTCGGCAAATGAATGGTAAAGAAATTTGCAACTGGAATGCATGAGTCGTGGTTATACAATCTAACTACAAGTACAAAGTTATCCATTCTCCGTTGATAATCTTATCCTTGAATTCTGAAGTCCTCCCATCCTTTCATACTTCAGTTTCTCGTTATTCTTGAACCAACGGACATGAAAAGACGGGAAAATCATAACGGTTCTGGTTCTTCTTAGAGTGGCCCTAATGGAGGAAGTGTTGATCTGAGATGATTTCTGCAAAATATGATGAAAACTAATAAGAACAGACGAAGGTCCTGCACCAAAGATTATTGGTTGCACTCCGGGGACAGAAGCCAGGCAACATGTTGGATTTCAGGAAATTACAGCCGGCAATCTTTTCAAGCATGGAGGAACCCTGCATGCATAACAGTGGCCGGTAAACATGACGAATCTTCTGAAGGCAACTCGGGTCCCTGACGAGAACTAAGTGGAAGTGACCAAGATTTAGTTGAAAGATGTAGCCAGGACGTGGTGGTTGGTAGAAGCAGCGGACTGGAAAAGCTCATCACTTGGGACCAGTTCTCGAAAGATTTCTAAGAGAAGATTCTTCTCTGTAATAGCTCAAAAAGAAATGAAAGAATGATTTATCAAATTACAGTAAGAAGATTGAATTGTAAATAAGTAAATTGCAAAATTCCTAAGGTGTAGTCGGTCGGTGTCTTACATGGTGGCTGACAAGGAGAACCGAGCAAGCAATGTTTTAGTGAGACCTGAAGATGAGGATCAAGATGTTTCTTATTTCCAAGCAACCCAAGAACTATTCTCAAGTTCCTTATTTTTGCCATCGCTCGGGAAATAGAACGGATCCGGAGAAGAAGGATCAGAATGAGATGCAGATAAAGTTGGCAAAGAGACCCTCTCAGTTGATGGGAGTTGAAGACTCAGACAGGCCACTGGATGCCCTACTAGTTAAGCCATCCCTCCAACCTTGCCCTTAGTATATGACATGTAGGTATTGTCTGAAGCCGGGCACCTACAACGCAACCGTCAGGAAAGTTATGAATTATGTCGTATGCGGGTCCGGAGATTAGTTGAAAAGTGACTGTCTGTTCAAGGAGACAGAGAACATCGCACCAATCAGACCAACTCATCCAGTACCACCATTGGAAAGGAATCCAGGACCTACTGGCAGAATAATAACTCGCTTCATCCCTAGCATCAGGCATGGAGTCATACACAAAAGAGATCAAGAACTAGGGCACATGATAAAGGGAGGCAAACATATAATCTGATTGAAGAGGAAGTCAAGATACGGATGGAGTGAGAACAGGAAAGGATGCTCAATATCTGAAAAAGGAACCCTGAAAGTACTGACCGTAACCATTGTCCCCATTTTTAGCATGTCCGGGAATTGGTAAATTTTCTATATCATATCCTTCTCATTGCACTATCATCACCAATCTTAGTCCGTTCGTGTCTACGTCCCTATTTCATGATTCCTGTCTCTTCTATTTTTACTATTTTGAATTTCGTAATCCTTATGCCAACTCAAGATATGCGTAGACTAGAGAGGTAACAGCAGGGCAGATGTGGTTCGCTCTCATTATGTTCTGGCATTCCTCGACTCTGATATACACATTGTCTTATATTGGACAGATCTTCGGCCTCACATTATATTCTTGTATTTATGGATACATCACGGGAGACCAGTGCATCAAGCGGAGTAGTCATCGCTTATATAATCAGGTAGACTGTATCATTACATGAGGGGTGTCAGTATACAACAGTATTCCAGAATCAGGACTTCTGGCAGGCAGAGTTATGGTATTTTTCATTTCTATTACTCCAATAGCGATCATGATTTCCTCGACCATGTTCAGGGAACTCAGGTATTCTCAGAACTGATCTGCAGTCAGGATATTATTTAGAAGACAGCATTCGGGACACGTTTCGGTTATTATAATTTCTTGATCGTGTTCTCAGAACCATTAACTTCTGGCAGTCTTTATTGATTTGGTAGACCATAGGCTCCGCTAGCCTCGCCAAGCGAGGGTCGTGTTCTAGTCACCCGTGAACTAACCAGGTGTGGACTTCGCTACACCCTGGCGCTTAGCATTTAGCGTTGTTACGCGCTGGCTTCGCCGCGTGAACTTCGCCAAGTGCGAACCTCGCAGAGCGTTAGCTTCGCTGCACCCTAATGCTTAACACCTGAGCTGTGCTACGCGATGGCCTCATCTAGGCTTGGCTTCGTCCGTGGCTAGTCCCCTCAGTGCTTAGCACTCTAGCCGTTCCTCGGATTTCTTATGCCTAGCGTGCTTTCATGGATCTGCTGAACAGAGTTTCATCACTGTATCTGAGCTATCGCCATAATCCTTATCAATGATCCATTCGATCCATCTTGCAGGGCTCAGATATTTTCTACATGTTTCATCTACAGTCGGGTTATTATTCAGAAGTCAGTATTCAGAATGCTCCATGGTTATTTTATATTCTTGGCTATGTCCTTTAGAATTAGCAACGCCTAGTATGCAGAAATTTTTAATTATTTGTCTTCTTGATTTATATTCAGTATTATCAGGATTTTCTTTATCTTGGGTATTCTGTTTATTCTCGGGAAATTAGTATGTACGTGGCATATCAGTAATTCTACTGCAGAAGGACAACATCATGCCATGCAGGGCTTTGTATTATATTATGGATTTCAGCACTACGGATTTCCATGGATTTCATCAGCTTTGGTTCATAGTCTGATTGAAGTATTATTGATTATCTCACCAAGTCAGCTCACTTTATATTATTCAGAATGGGTTAGTCTTTTGAAGTTCTGACAGTGTTCTTTTATAAGCAGACATCAGATCAGTATTATTACGGCACCGTCAGAGGATGTATATATATGGCAGAAGTGCAGAGATGCCTCAGTCCTGAGTTAGCCGTTCAGTCGATCTGGGAGAACAACTCACAGTTATTCATGTCTTGATTGGCATAATCCTCATTCCTTCTATCTTTTTGTGTTCATTTACCCCTTATTGAAATTGCGAGGACGCAATTTTTGTAAGGTGGATGGAATGTAACACCCCGCTTCCCGAATACGTACTTAGTTGCGTATTCATATTTTCTGATCGTATTTTTTTGATTTACTTCCTGTATTTGTTTTGTATTATGAGATATTTATATGATCGTTTTGTCTTGGATCTGGATTCGTGAACTCGGAGTCAGCCCTAGTCTGAACCGGGGGACTGATCCTGGAGTGTTGCTCGATTTGGTCTTTTGGTATTATGATTTGACCGATTTCAGTCTCAAATATCATTTTCTGATATTCTAGATTTTTCATGATTTTCTGGAATTTTTCTGAGTTAAGTTGTAAATCTTCAAAACCGGATCGACCAATACCGCTGCTCGATTCTCGGATTTTTAATTTACAAACGGAATTGAAATTCTAAAAACGGCCTTCCTATAACTTCTTAAAATTTCATTTTTTATCTAAATACTTTTTCTGAAAATTTTCTAAATTTATCAAAAATTCCCCGGGATTTGGAGTCAGCCAGTTCACTGGTTGATTCCAGGAATTTTAGTTTACAATTGGAATCAAATTTTGAATTCCGCTTTCATATTTCTTCTTATAATTATATTTTCTCCTTTTAGGCATTTTCTGAGATTTTACAGATTTTATTAAAATCCGGCCGACTCGGTATAGACGGTATTGACCGTTGACTTCAGGATTTTTATTTTGAAAATGAGATTGAATTTTTGAAAACCGATTTCACCAAAAATTTTATATAATATTTATTATTTTTGAGAATTTTTAGGAAGCTTTCCAAACTACTTCTTTTTTTGGACTTTTCCAGAGTTTTTGGTGTTTTCTCAGATATTGGAATTTTATCCAGATATTTTTCGTTTCTCTTTTTCTATCTTTCTCTCTCCTCGCTAGACGCGAGTTTCACCAACTTGAGTTCAATATTTAATGTGGGATGCTCTCTATACTGCATTTAATGCTTGTCCTGCAAGATCAATTCTGAATCATGCTTTTTTGTCTTTTCTGTCAAACACAAATCTCGCGTTTTTCTCCTGGACGCGAATTTTATCTCCGCGTCTAGCTAGGTTGCCTAGACGCAGACTTTTATTATATGTGAGGACGCGGTTCTTTTTTAAAGAGACGCAACTCATTTTGGGGATGGCAAGGTTGTAATAATCAAAACCCTCCTTTTATATATACCCACCTTTCTTTCTCTCTCTTTCATTTTTCTTTCCTTCTCCATTTCCAGCAAGCAAATGGCAGCACCACCTGAGCCATTGCCGCCTCCTTGGCCGGCCATCTTCTTCACTCTCCCCTCCATTTCCACTACCAATTCCACCATCTTTCTCTCCTCCATCTCCTCCTTCATTCCAACAACAACAACAACCACAACACCATTTTCAAAACTCTAAATTTTCCAAATGAGCTAGACTTGCACCCTTACTTGGTCGGTTTGGGCTGCCCTATGGGCTGCCGGCCTTGGCCCCGGCCAGGCCGCTGGCGCCGCCGCCGGCCGGCCGGAGATGGCCGGCCATTCTCCTCTTCTCCCTTTCTTCTTTCCTTCCTTTTTCTTTCCTTCTTTCCTTTTTCTCTTCTTGATTTCTTTCACTAATTCCTGCGTCCCTCTCACCCTTCCCCTGCGTCTCTCCACACTTCTTTTCCCTGCGTCCCTCTTTTATTTCCTTGGTCTCTCTTTCCTTCTCTGTTAATTGCTAGATGCGGCTCACCCACGTTCAAGCGATTCCTTAACGCGGGCTTCACGTTCTTGCGTCGACGCAACGCGGAGCCCATGCCCGTGTCTGTGTCCTTCTCGTGTCAACACGACGCGGACCTCATGCCCGCGTCTGTGTTCTTCTCGTGATAACGCTACGCAGAACCCACGTCCGCGCCCGCGTTCTTCTCATGTTATAACTTGAAAGCGGGTCTTGAACCTCGCGTTTGTGGCATCTACGCGACGCGACTCCCGCGTCTGCGACCCCCGCGTCTCACTCTCAAACTCGCGTCCCCCTGTACACAATCTCTCCCTATACTCTCTCTCCATGGACTTCTCTCTCTAGCTCTCACTTTCTCTCTCCTTTCTCTCTTTCTCCTTCTCTCTCTTGATTCCCTCCTCTCTCTATCACTTTCTCTCTAAACGCGTTGACGCGTTGATTTCCTAGATTCCGGAGATCGGGGATTTCACTATGTTTTCTAAAGACTTAAGTGAGTGTTCTCGCTTTCCTCTTGACTTTTCCCTTTCATCGGGTCGACTTGTGTTATTCACGATCTGTGTTGTTTGGAACTAACACTTTTTGCAGATACTCTTGCCTTCGGGCCTAACCTCCGGGTACAACCTCTGAGGTTATAAAGTCCCCTGGACTTTCTCTATGCTACGTCTGGTAGGCGGACCTAGTGTCAACACTTTATCGCTTGCTCCGTCCGAGCGTCATTACCCCGTGAGCATGGCTTTCCCGTGAGCCGTAGTATGGCGTTCCTACGCTTACTCTGACACGTGTGTCTAGCTACGCAGCGAGCGGTAACTTCGCCGAGCGTGATAGCATTTAGTGTTGTACATTAGTTTCGCTCCAGGTCTGCTTAGCTCCGCATGGATGTTTGCTTGCCTACAGTGTTCTAAATATCCCCGATATAACCCCGATATTGCGCCGATATTGCGTTTACGGCACCTAGCCGCAATGATTTGGCACATACAAACCGATATAGCGATTTTCACCCAAAATCGCCGATAAATCGGCATGGACCCGATATATCGGCCGCAATTTCGGCGATTTTGGACCCGATATAGCGTTTACACTCAATTTTTAGGTTAGATATTTGGGTAATTCGAGCGATGTGAAAATATGACATTTGTGAAGATTCTACACTTGGATAGTGATTATGCATTTATAAGCTTAATGCAAGTTATCGAGTTAAAGTATATCTTAAACATATAAGTATGATGTTTTATGTAGCTTTATATAATTTATGCATATATTGTCTTATTGAGATGCAATTTAAGACAAGAAGATATGTATATTTACAGTCCGATTTTGACATTCGATTTTTGAAAATATCCCCGATATGTCCCCGATATATCCCCATCCCCGATAAATTTTCCCGGCCGATGTAGCCGCTGTGGCCGCCATTTAGAACACTGCTTGCCTACTGAATTACATGTCTACAATTTATTGATTCTTCTATTTATGGTTGTGAAGAGTTTGAAATCTTGCTTATACTGTTTTTACTGAAACTGCATGGTTTTTCTGTATTTGTACCAGTCTTGTATGTCGTACTATTTTCTCGTAACGCTTGACATGCTATTACTTGATACCTATCATCCACATGCTAATACCTGACACCTGTCCATATCACTTGACAACTGATTGTGTCATCACCTGACACCCGACATGCTTCTACTTGGAACTTGCTCCTTATTATAACATGACTTATCACTTGCCTCCTGACATATTAATACTTGACCTGTGATTATCATATTTACGGGAATACCATACTTGTTATCCTGTATTATATATACAGTGACCTGAATCTATAGTACTCATGTACTCCTGAATTTCTGATAATGCCTTGCACCTGCTATTCCCGCAAATTGATAACTACATAACAAATTATAAAAGGAACAACTTGCATCGGGTCGGGGAAAACTTACGGCTATCAATATGTTCGTGTTTACAGTGTACTAGGTATGTTGTGCAACTAAAACTTTCGGTCTGACTTGTGGGCTTCCAGGCGACCGAGGGGAGTGCTGGCTCCCTCCTTCTTGGTACCATCTTGATAAGGGCATTCTATAAGACCCTCCTGTAGGCCTTGCGGCGGTTCCATACACCAGCAATGGAACGTCCTGGACCGTGGTCCCGGGCATGTACGGGACCTACTGTAAACATTATTCGTTGATACCCTCGTTGGTTTCTAATAACAATCTTGCTTTACTCAGATGTGGATATATGTGCGCTGGGACGCTAGTTCACATATCTAGACATCGGGGTAAGACGAGTAATAATACTAATAAAAGATACCAGCTATGAATCTGTAGTATGCCTTGCCATGTTTGCTTGTATCGGATTTTACTTCGGATTTTCGATTTATGATTATTATACTATACCTGCTCATGTCCTGCCTTTCCACTTGTGTTCTATCCACAAGTCTCCTGCTCTTATCTTATCATATCACGAGTCTTCCCTGCTTGATATCATTTACTGTATATCAACTTGTTCCTGCATGCTTGTTCTCATGACACAGTTTTCAATGCACATTTATAACTTGGATTATCGATACACGTGTGCTTATCTATTCTCGCCATCTGGCTTTCGCATCACCACTCGCCGGGGAGTTCTGACTCCTCTGGATCCTCATGTCCAGGGTTTGGAGCTTGGAGCTTGTGGATTCTCCCAGTTGCTGATCAGAATGGCGCAACTGAAGCGTGGATCCCAGCAGACTGTCCAGAGCCTCATTCTTCCAGGCCCCCTGCTCGGCTCTAGAATTTTTTCCTGTTTTGGCTCTGAGCCTCCATTTGTACTGTTTATACTTGTATACCCCTTTGTATTCTCGCATTTGCGCCATATTGGTGATGTAATATTATTGTAATATTGTGTTACCTCTGGTGATAACTTTGTAATTGTACTCATGTGTTGAAATGTATAATGCACCACGTGCTTCCGTACTCTGATTCTTGCCTGTACTGATGCTAGCGTATATACGGGGGGTATTTCTGATCTACGTATATACGTCGCAGTAACGTCTCCGTACCCGCGGGAATCGGGGCGTTACAATATGTCCAAAACTATGAAGCACGAACATGGATACGAGAAACAAATACGACATGATATGGACACGAGGACACATAGGTATGACAAAAATTATATGTATTAATTGTTTTTTTATCCATATACATAATACACGTGTAATACACAGTGCCCAAATATAGATATGGGATACAAATATCCTATCATATATATAAATATACAATAATAGTTAAATTATACTTGTTTGTGTGCCTTAATGTTCATTATTTATAATATAAAGTTTTAAGGGTATGGTAATTAAAAAAGACGATATATTAAATGTTTTAGAATATTTTTGAGTCATATAAATCAATAACTATATGAATGATCCTTATTGAAAAACTAGATAAGTTATATAAATGCAATGTATTTACAAGTAATAAGGTGTAATTTTTTCATTCAAAATTAGATTTCTTTTTGTTTAATTTTGTGGACGTGGTTATGTCAAGGATACGTTTTTCGATATATCTAGGATACTTTGCAAATTTTAGAATACGTTATAGCAGTATCCAACACGTATTGATTACTATCAGAGTGTCCAACTATTGAAAAAGTATCCGACACGGGTACGTCTCCTTCAATGAAGTATCCGTGCTACATAGGTCCAAAACATCTCAAACATTTGCCCTCGTCTTATCCTCAATTGAAGATACATCGAATGTCTTATGTATGTAGTTATTTCTTATCCCTTTTTCCTATTCTTTTTGTGTGTATTGCTGCTCATCCTTCTGCCGGCTTGTAAATCTAAACTAAATATCTGTATTTGATTCAACACAAAAAAGGAAAAAAGAAGAAAGATATACTTAATGGTAATAATATGATTTTATAAACTCATTTGCATACAAGGTAATGTGCATTATATTATGTGGTAAGATCCTCTGAGAAGATATCACAACCCGCTTTTTTCAAGCTGCATATGTCTTTACATTCATGTAGCAAAACATTTCTGTTGTGAAGTCATTTCTGTGTCAAACACCGAGCATCTTGCTGTGTCATTACCTTTTCAAATATATTGTTCCAGAGTTTGTTGTATTGCCAAGTGTTTCGCGATGTCCGCATGTCGATATTCGGGCTTCTTAGGTTTGTTGGCCCAAAGGCCTATCACCCTAGTTTTGATGATGATCAACTCATGAAGTTATGTTTACTAATGATCTTGTGTTTAATTAGTAACAGATTCATTATCAGATCTTAGTAGGTCCATAGCTCAACAAAGGATAAAATGTCAAGATTTGGAGCTAGCACGGTGTGATCCAAGGAGCTTTTGGATCAAGCTTGGACCAAGTCAAGAAGATGAGAAGCCTTCAAGTGAAGACTTCAAGAAGATGAAGACTTGTGTCTAGGTATAAGATTTTGTTTTTGTTTTAGTTAAAAATGTAAAGGATAGATAGTTGGTGGATTGCTCAAGTATACCATGCGCACACACTCTTGATTTAGTTTGTTTTCATAAAAGATTTTAACCAAAAACCAAATAATATTTCAAGTGATTTTTGGTATTCTCATATTCATATCTTTAAACCAAAACCAAGTTTAGAGCTTTATGACAAAAACATAGATATTGTATTATGATTGTGTAAGTGGATCATATCCATACACACTATGCCTTAAATGTATATCTTGTTTTGTTTTTGATGAAGATTTAGGAAAAACATGTTTTGGAAAATTATTGTTTTGAAAAAACAGTTTTTATCATGAGCCAAATATTTCCTAGTTACAAAAAATAGTCCAATCTTTTATAACATGCCTTGATTTTGTGCAAGCATGTTTGTATATCAAAGTATATTGGTTTAAACTATTTTTGTAGATTTTTATGTATTTTATGGGATTTTATTTGAGCCAAAAAGACAAACTTTTTAATCCCAGAAAAATTGTTTCAGGCTTCAGCTAGTCGACTTATACTAGCTTATAAGTCGACTAACCCTGAAGTCGGTCGACCGGGTCGGTCGACCGACGTGCACGGACGTGCACGTTTGATCTGGCAGTGTGCCGGGCGACGGGGCGGTCGACCGGAATTCAGAGATTGCTCTCTGTTTTTCTGGGTCGAACGGGTCGGTCGACCGGTAGCTCCAACGGTCGGATTTTTGACCGTTGGCGGTCGACCGGGCCGGTCGACCGGCAGTTCTGACAGATCCCAACGGCTAGTTTTCTGGCAGCCTATAAATGGGGGTCTTGTCATTGTTTTGCCACAAGATTTTAGGAGAGCCTTGAGCTAGTTTTTCCCAGTCTTTTAAAAGAGTTTTCTCCACATATTTGAGAGCTAATTCTTCCAATCAAAAGGGAAGTTTTATCAAGAGTGTTAAAAGAAAGTCTTTGAGTTTTCCTCCACCTTTCACATCCTTGTTTTTCTCACACCACACTTGAGCATCCATTGATTATTCATCCTATAGGTGTGTTGTAGTGAGAGTGCTTTAGGTGATCAAAGTGTTGTGATCACCAAAGATCTTTTCTTTGTTCTTTGAGGAGACGGGCAAGTGTGCTCGTGATTGTTTGGGTCCTAGTGAGGACTCGGTTGTTCGGGTTCGGGTGCGAACTCTTTGTTTGAGGTGCGGCCTCGGCGAGCCGGTGGGCTTGCGGTGTGTATGGGACTAGAGAGTCCGAGGGTTTGTAGGTGTTGCGGCACCGAGGCGAGATCCATTGGGATCTTGCATAGTGGAAATCCTTCGTGTGTCGAAGGCGGGGATGTAGAGCAAGTGTGCTCGAACCTCGAAACAAACCCTTTGTGTTTGCGATTGCTCTCTCTCTCTCTCTTTGTCTCTTGTTATATCTTGCATTCAATTATTGTCTTTACTTATACATGCTTGATATATTGTGTGCTCATTGATATACTTGATTGGGATTGTTTGCTAACACTAGTTTTCAACCGAGAGAGCCAACGCGGCACCTCAACCCATTCAAGGGGAATCTAGAGGAGTTTGTTCAGAGCCCTTCACGGGGAATTCGGCAACACTCTTGTGTTAAACTGGTGTTTAGTGTAAAAAGTTTATTTGGTCATAATGTTTTTTGCTTCCGCATTATTTGCATCATTTGGCATTAAGTGACCATTAGATTAGCCATCACCTATTCACCCCCCTCTAGGTGATTTACAATTGGTATCAGAGCTTGGTACTCTGATTTGGTCTAACAACCTAGAGTAAAAGATCCTTATTTTTAGGCTAATCACCATATTTGTACATACACCATGGACTTCATGTTGTTGGCCCAATGGCCTTCCACTCTAGTTTTGATGATGATCAACACTCATGTAGTTATATTTACTAATATTCTTGTGTTTCTAAGTTTCAGATCATTAACAGGATATTAGTTGGTGATTAGCTTCAACAAGATGATTAGAAGCTATTCATGATGATTCCGGTGCCAAAGCTTAAAGATCATACCTTTGCACTTGGAGAATCACGGAGTTTTGGAGCAAGTCTACTTGAAGATGAAGATCGTCAAGAAGACTTAGGTATCCTAGTTTAGATAGAGTTTTAGATCCATTTGTAAAGCTTAGTTTAGTTGATATGCTCAAGTGCACAAATCACACACGTTTTATGATTGAGTTTTGGTTTTCATGAATAGTTTATCAAAACAAGTTTAAATTGATATATGTATAGTTGCTTCATTCTATACATGCATGCTTAATTTTTAAACAAACTTATTTTGACTATCCTATTCATGTTTTGGAAAATTCTAGCTTGATAAAATACAAGTTTTGTTTTTGATAAAATTGGCAAGACACAAATTGAATTGATATGATTAATATATGTCTTGAAATTTTTATCACAAGTTTGGCTATCAAAGTAAAAAATGATAAACAAGTTTTAGAAAAACATATTTTTAGAAAAACAGTTTTTATTGTGATTAAAAACTATTTTTAGATTTACTGTGAATTTATGGATTTTTATTGAGTGAAAAGACCTATTTTCAAATCCCGTATCTGTGCAGTTCTGCACTGTGCCTGCCAGGCCAGTTCGGTCGACCGGACCGGTCGACCGCACCAAGTGGCCGGTCGACCGGTCGGTCGACCGATGTGCACAGACGTGCACGCTGGCTACACATTGTAGTCGGTCGACCGGACCGGTCGACCGAGTTGAGAGTTCAACTCTCAGGATGTTTCGGTCGACCGGGCCGGTCGACCGCTAGTGCCCAACGGTCATATTTCTGACCGTTGGCGGTCGACCGGGCCGGTCGACCGGTGGCCTGTCAGGCTGCCACATCAGCCTAACGGCTAGTTTTTCCTAGGGGCTATATATACCCCATTTCTCCATTGTTTTGGTTAGATTTTTAGAGCTAAAAATTCCAGACTTTCTCTAGTGTTTAAAAGAGTTTTTAAAAGAGTTTTTAAGCCAAAAAGATTTCATCTTTATTGTTTTGGGTTTTTGGAAAATCAAAGAAAGGTAGGTTTGGGAGATTGTTTTGTTTTCATTTTCTATCTTTTACAAGTGATTTCCAAGTAGTTTTTCTTTGTTGCTGGTTTCCAAAAACACCTTGTTTCCACACTTGAGCTATCTTCTATCCTAAACTATTAGGATCTTGTTTTTGTGGAAAAGATAAGAGAAAAAGAAAGAGAAAGAAAGAGAGAGTTTTGAGGTTGTTGTTTGTAACCTCTAAGTTGTACACCCTTATTCTTGTTGTATCCCTCTTAGGTAGAGGTGATCGGGTGATTGGTTTGTATCCCTCAAGTGTGAGGTGATTGAGATTGGTTGTGAGCCTCTTTGGTAGAGGTGTTGTTGTTGGTTGTTGTTGGCCTCGGTGGAGGTTGTATTGAGAGAGGAGTTAGGTACTCCTAGAGTTGTAAGAAATCCTCTTTGGTAGAGGTTCCCTCGGTGGGAGTTGAGATAGTGTAAATCCTACACGGTGGTGTAGGCGGGGATGTAGAGTAAGGTGCTCGAACCTCGAAACAAATCTCGTTGTTTGCGATTGCTCCCATTGTCTCTCTAACTCTCTCTCTTATAATTGTGCAAAGCATCATACTCATCATCATATCATACTTGCTTGTGTTGAGCATTGATTCATTCATATCATATATTGCTTGTGTTGTGCCTTGCATTTCTTATTATCATATCTATTATATGCTTGGCTTGATTGTGTGTATTTCATATTGCTAGGATTGCTTTTGTGTGTGTGCCTAACTTATACTCATCCAACAAGAGCTTCACATAGCACCTCAACCCATATCTAGGGGAATCAAGGGGAGTTAGTCCAGAGCCTCGCAAGGGGAATTCGGCTACACTTGTGTATTGTATTAGTTTGTGCATAATTTGCATTAGCTTCCGCATTTAGCGCACTTAGTTTGCATTAAGTTATTAGATTAGCACTTACACCTATTCACCCCCCCTCTAGGTGTTTTTCACATGTCACCACCCATGTTTGACATGTTAACATTCATATATGGAAGGTGAAGATGTCCTTGTACCTCAAAGCCTTAGGCATTCATGTATATCTTGCCACTACTAATAATGCATATTCTTTAGATGGTAAGAATTTTGAGGCTAATGCAAAAGCCCTTCATGCTATCAAGTCTACCCTAGATGATGTTTATTTATCTAGAGTTGCTAATATTGATTCGGCTTTTGTAATATGAAACACCCTCACCTCCCTTGGCGAAAAGAATCTATACTATGCGGGGAGTGATTCGGACGTTGGAAGCGACATCTCCAACGTATGCTATATGGTCCAAGGGGATAACCCCCTTGAGGTAAACTCCGAATCCGATGATGAGGACATGTCATATGATGAGCTCACTTCATTTGCCAAACAATTCTTGAAAAATATGACATGCTTAAGAAAGAAAATAAAAATTTGAAAAAGAATATTGCTTGCATGCATGTAGAACAAGACTCTTTTAAATCTAATTGCATGTTTAGAAAAAGACAACAATAATTTGAAAAAGAATTTTGATGACATGCTTAATGAAAAAGATTCTTTAGAAAATAAAATGGCATGCTTAGAAAAAGAAAACAAAGATTTGAAAAATGAGAATGTTTCCTTACTTACAAAATGAAATGATTTATGTGAAGGGAACACTACTTTGAAAAATAAGATTGATTTGGTGGAAAAACAAAAAGAAGTTGTTTTTCAAGAAAATAATTCTTTGAAAAGAAAAATTTGTGAAAAAGAAAAAGATTTTGTTTCACAAAAGAAAAAGAAAAATGATCATATATCTCATCATGCTTTGCATGTCACAACTAATGAGATTAAGAATTTGAAAAATAAAATGGATGGTTTGAGTTCAACTTTGAACTTTTGTCTTTTAATCATTCTAGGTTGGAGTCAATGTTTTCAAAGAAACAAACTCCACATGTTCATGCACATCATACCCATCATGCATATACTTATGTTGCACAACATGATCACACTCTACACATAAGCATACTAAGGTGTACGTATGTACACATTGTGGCCGCAAAGGCCATTAGCAAAATATTGTTATGATAGATTAGATCATTTTAATTTTGCTAATTATAAAAGATTTTGGGTTCCTTACAAATCTAACCCCAAAGGACCCAAGCAAAAATGGGTACCAAAACCCCCACCATTTGCTTTTGATGTAGGTGAGGGCTCTCACAAAACGTGAGAGGATTGGTGCCTGGTAGTAGATGCACTTGGACATGATGGACATACTCTTGGGATGCATCACTATCAAGGAGTTTTGGTGGGACAACCACCATGTTAGGAGAGCTTTGGAGTTGGTAACAATTTCTAAACTCCTACTTTTATGTACATGTCTTTTACATATATCATGTTCATAGCATGTTCATGTTTTGTGTTTTTATGTGCTTCATGTGGTAATAACATGCTTAGATGTAGTTTTTATCAAAACTTGCATTTATACATATATGAATAGTGAACTACAATTGACTATTATATTTGAACTTTATGCTCATTTGTATCCACTATATGCATATGTATAGACTAGTTTTGATGATTCTCTTTTATACATGTTTTACCTACTTTATGCTTACTTCATGTATATGTATTTTTAATTCAAATCTAATAAATATATGTATACCCGTGAGTCTCTTGCCTTAATGCAAACATCATTAATAGACTCTTTTAGATTTGGGATATGTATGCATATTGTTAGGATTGGATTAATCATAACATATACCATGAAGATTAGTGTTTTGATTAAAAATGATTTTTCGTGTTTTTGTTAAAAATGTGACTTATGAGCTTCATTGACTATTTTCATAAAAATGCTATTTACATGATCGTTTAACACTCACACTTTTGTCAAAATTATTTTTGAGCCTTATAGACCAATGAGTGCTTAAATTTTTATGTATCTAGTTATGTTTATGAAAAACATAAGATTTGATATATTTGAAGGATCTTTAACTAGTTTTCCAAAAACAATTATACTAGTTATTTGTTCTTCAAATAATTTTTGAGATTGACACATGATTCTATTTTTCTCAAAATTTGATGCTTCATGACTTGAATATTAGTTTATATGTTAGTTTTTGTCAACACTAGGATTTATACTTGTACATATCGTGGGCACAAATGAATCTATTTATATTTGTGCTTGAATGCTTATTTGAACCTATGAAATGTGCTTATATTGCTTGGTTTGATGATATATACATTTTTAAACTTGTATTCCCACTTTTGGATTTGATTTATGAACATGTGTTTTCATTTCATGTATATGTGTATTTTGCCAAACTTTAAGATATACATGTATACCTCTTGAGTCATTTGCCTTTAATGCAAATCTATTTATATGGACTCAATTGTGTTTAAGAGATATGTATGTATACTTATTGTGTTGTCAAAACATACATATATCTTGAAATATATTTTTTTTAATAAAAAATTGTGATGATTTCATGTTTTCTTATTTTAAGAAATATTGAGCTTTATTGATATTTTCATGATACCATGTTCCACATAACACTAGTGCACTCACCTCTTTTGAAAATTTTATGGACTTCATGGATATTAGAGTGTTTTAGTGCCATGCGATTTACTTGTGTTCATGACAAACATTTTTGCTTTATTCCTTACTTGAAGGATTCCTTACTAGTTTTAAAACATTTTTCTAGTGCAAATTCTTCATTTGGTAGAGTTTTTCAAACTAAGCTATTTTCAAATCTATTTTTGAAAACCCCTACCATCTATGGGAGGATGGATGGGCGATTATGCTCAAGTATGCTTAATAGTGAAAATCATTTTAATCTTGAACATGATTGGGTGGTAGGTTATGAGATATACACTTGATCTTATTGTTATGTCAATTGGTATCATTGGACTCTTTCAATTGGTATCTAAATTGATAATTTTTGTATATAATCATACTTTGTTTTTATATATGTATGTATCAATTTCAATTGGTATACTCATTTCATACATATATATGGTTTTCATGTGCTTAACTTTCTATTGGCTCACATTCTTTAAAGCACAATGTTTATGATGGAAAATAAAATTTTTGGATCATTATATTTACCATTGATATCAAAATGCTTCATATTTGTTAAAATTTCAATGGTATCAATATGTTTACAATAATGATTATTTTCGATTTGGTATCTTAAAAATTGTTTGTTTTACAAAAGCTCTAATACCTTTCAAAATTTGTTTAAGAAAAATAAAAAAAAATTTTGTTGATTTGTATTACCCTTTTGATCTCTTTATTTTTGACAAAAAGGGGGAGAAAATTTGTTTGACTTGATTTTACTTTGAACCCTTTGTGATGATTGACAAAAAGGGGAGAAGTATTTGAGTTTATATGCATGTTTTCATTGCTTAAGGGGGGAGAAGTATTTGTCTTCCTTGTTATTTATGCATATATGTTTTTGTATTGTAAATAGGAGAAAAAGATTTTGATTTTGATTTATGCTTGTTGCATGTTTTATCTCCATACTTGCATACATATTCATGTGCCTCATTGCCATATCTATTATTTATTTTTTATGCATGAGTTAAGGGGGAGCTTCCTTGAAGCTTTACTTTAATCCATGCATATATAACCTCATGAGTTTTGTCATCATCAAAAAGGGGGAGATTGTTGGCCCAAAGGCCTATCACCCTAGTTTTGATGATGATCAACTCATAAAGTTATGTTTACTAATGATCTTGTGTTTAATTAGTGACAGATTCATTATCAAGATCTTAGTAGGTGCATAGCTCAACAAAGGATAAAATGTCAAGATTTGGAGCTAGCACGGTGTGATCCAAGGAGCTTTTGGATCAAGCTTGGACCAAGTCAAGAAGATGAGAAGCCTTCAAGTAAAGACTTCAAGAAGATGAAGACTTGTGTCTAGGTATAAGATTTTGTTTTTGTTTTAGTTAAAAATGTAAATGATAGATAGGTGGTGGATTGCTCAAGTATACCATGCACACACATTCTTGATTTAGTTTGTTTTCATAAAAGATTTTAACCAAAAACCAAAATAATATTTCAAGTGATTTTGGTATTTCTTATATTCATATCTTTAAACCAAAACTAAGTTTAGAGCTTTATGACAAAAACATAGATATTGTATTATGATGTGTAAGTGGATCATATCCATACACACTATGCCTTAAAAGTATATCTTGTTTTTGTATTTGATGAAGATTTAGGAAAAACATGTTTTGGAAAATTATTGTTTTGGAAAAATAGTTTTTATCATGAGCAAATATTTCCTAGTTACAAAAATAGTCCAATCTTT
>JAVJIF010020388.1:0-55343 GCA_038442645.1 Agave tequilana | reverse complement strand
ACACAAGAGGGTGAAGCAGCACATGCTGAAGAGCGTGAGCCGAGTATGTGAAGAGTGTCAGCAACCTGTTTGAGTTCAAGTGTGGCAGAGGTCTGCAATCATGCAGCTAAGATAGGGTATCTGTTCACTGAGATATAGTTCAACAGGTTTAGCCAGAAGACTCAGACCATCGAAGAAATTGAGCAGAAGTTCTGCAGATGGCACGCTGTCGATGTTTTCACAGCCTTCAGGCAAGCCCACCTCTTTGCAAGGGAACGGAAGCTCAACAAAGCGGATTCCAATGCCGTTGTCTTCGGCATTTTTTATGGTAGTTCTGATTCAGGAGGCGTTGAGTTGAGGGGAGCGTTGGTGACGGTGACAAGCGCGCTGCAGTGGGCGAGCAACCGGGCAAAGTCGACCATCGGAATCATGTGGCCCGGAGCCATCGCAGGAACCAGCACAAACTGCGGGTTAGGCTCGTCAAGACCACTCATGATTACTTGATTGGTCATTTTAGCAGTGAGGTAGAAGTACCAGTAATGTGTAGTCTTATGCTCTACAGATTCTTAAAAGATCTCTTATATATAGAGATGGATGTAGAGGATGGCCAGCTAAAAGATACCGCTGATTTCATCTAGCATGTTAGGTTCATTTGTTCTAAGTTTGCGTATGCTGTTTTCTTTCAGGACATTAGAAATATCAGCAAGTATAGAATTTCTTGATTCTGTGTTTTAGTTCCCAACAGACTCAATTGCAAAAGAAATCTATTCTTACGTCCTTTTCTTCTCATGCCGGCTGGATGCTTAAGAGACTGCACAGTACTATTCTAGAGAAATTATAATATGTTTTGCATATATAAATATTTTTCTAAAACTAGTCGTTACGTAATAAACGCCATTGGTTAAATGATTGACTTGTTTTAATCGCTGAAAAATGTTACCAGAATGACACATGCCATGTATATTCATTGGTTGTTATTTCTGCTGTAATGTTGATGTTTTGATTATTATTGTGTGACTTTTGTACTGACATATGCCTGAAAAAAATGCATGAATTCACATTCACAGTCATGCTTTTCATTCTCGTACATTTATTAAAGACTAGTCCCTAATCCCTACTGGAAAACCTAACTAGCTTGTCTTGGCCAAATCAATGAACACATGTAAATATTGTCCTCGTTAAGAGTTTATTAAAAGCTTCACGCACGCTCACCACACACAAATCACTCTATGAAAAAAGACTCGAACCTCCAACCTCCCTATCAAACACTTGAGAGCACTGATACAGCTGTGTTTTGCAGTAGGGGTTAGCTCATTTAACCAGCTAACTCTTGCTCAAACTCGAAATTTAACATCCATTAGTTGGAAATCATGAGTTTGTCGGCGAGGAGAGTTGGTAAGGCATGTCACTAATATTTGTGATAAAAAAGTCACGAGTTTAAACCATGCCATCAATATTGTTACAGAAGAACTTTCTCCCCTATACTAATTACTAAGAGAGAGTGGGAGGGACGATCCAATTTTTAATTATGGGTTTGCATAAGGCAAAGTTGTATTTTTTTTTGAAATTTTTTTAGTTTACCCGTTATTGTTTTGGATTAAACCTTAACCCCTACTTTGACTTTGAGTTCTTATAAGCTAATTCTCATGTGATTAAGAAATTTGAAGTGACCAACCTTCAATCCCTTTACACCTCCTAAAAAACCCCTCATGCCCTTGCACCTCCAGCCAAACAAGACATACACAATGCTCTAACCATGATGGTACGCATTGTTTAAAATCTTGGCCGATATACCGGTACATTGGCCGATATACCGGTATAGTGGTCGAGATGCTAGTATTTTATTTAAAACTATACGGTAACTGCAAAATTTTACCATATCATTTTGCTGCATCGATATGGGCTGACATATCGTCACGTGGCCGATATATCGGCCGATATTCGAGATAAATATATCTTGTATGTAGCCACGTGACGCATTTGAGGAGCTTCCACAAACGTATTTGAAAAGTTTCTATAAAAGGTAAGTGTTTCCTATGAGTATATGACACTAAACTTACTTTAAGTAGTTTCATATGATTTAGGTAGACAATCATATGTATATTATTCATCCAGTATGACGTCCGAAATGATGTCTGGTATTCAGTACTAGATCGCGATATATCACCCGATATATGGTATATAATTTTGCCGACTGATATATCACCGATATCCGATATTTAGAATACTGATGGTCCATCAAAATTATGTTAGAAGTTTATCGTATACTGATTAAATAAATGAGGTGGGCTGATTAACTTGTTTATGACCCATGCCTATTAATTCTTGATACGTGCCTGCTAACTTTAGGTCAGGTGAATAAGCCATCACTTATATTCATCTCATAATATCACGATAAATACCATGTATGCCGATGGATGTGTGGTTAAAACTAACAATGTGTCATTATTTATTTTGACCATATCAACCTCTAATAGTTTTACAAAAGAGGCTTTTGAGCCTTTTTCCTTCTTATGCCTTGTTTGTGTCGTCTATCTAACTAAACCTTTCCCCCTTTTTGATGAAATTTAAAGGTGTGAAGGCGGGGAATTGAAAAGAGAATTGCTTGAAACAAGAAATGGAGGATTTGTATGCATAGATATTAGTCAGAGCATCTAATAAAAGTTAGCATAACTCAGTTAGTCCAATCCATAATTTGAAATCTTGATATCTGTATCATTGTCGACTTGGGATGCACGGACACGACAGTTTAGCTGCTGCTCTCATGGCGGACACGAATCTGATACGGGTTCGCCACGGACACATGCAGATTCGTTCCCAACTCTGTCCGGCTCTGATTCGTGGGGGGAGAAGCTCTGATACGGTTCTGATGCGGTGAAGGCACGACGAGGACGCGACGATCTCTTAGCGAGGATTTGGCGGCGGAGAAATCAGGTTTCTTTTTTTGCTCTATCAAATTTTTTTTTTTGGTCTGCTAGGCCCTGAGGAATAAGGTTTTGAAGTTGGGTACCAAACTTAAGTTATTATGTTAGCTGGGTTTTGGTTTTGGATCAAAACTACACCCGAAACTCAAAAACTTAAGTTCTGATTTGAATGAGTGGAGAAAGCTGATCCATGTGTCCGATCTGGCGTAATTTTCTTTTAGTTCATGTAGTCTACCCCCCAAATACTTGGGACAAATGGCTTAGTTATTGTGGTTAAAAATTGTCGTGTTCCCTGCCATGTCTTAATTTTTCAACATTGTCGTGTCGTCGTATCGTGTCCTGTTATATCGATGTGCCCGTCTCCATGTAACCTAGTTGTTGATCTTAGGATTTGATATCAGGATAGGGAATATTGGCAATTTATAGGCCGTTTCAACTAATCACACCAGCAAATTGATATCGAAATCGGTCATATGGGGTCGTATCAACAATTTTCATATCAGTCATAAATATCAGCGTCTGACGATGTTTCAAATCTTGATCCAAACTATTTGTAATATCCTCAGGTTACAACCTTTACATGAAAACTTTAAAAGGTCATGACGTTAGGGGATATTATACATGTCCAACATAGAGTATAGTGTCTTGTAGCCATTTAATGATGAAATTAGATATGGAATGAGGATGGCTAATTTCATCGATCCACATCAAGGCCATGCTATCAGCTTGGCCGGGAAAAGCCTGATCTTTTCCCAACTTAATACATGGGACTTGAACGACTTCTATATTTAGGCCTATATAATTTTTAAGTTGAGAGTGAGTTTTACCTTCGTCTCAGTAAGAATATGATTCAGGCCCTTTCAGGCCTCACCTTTAAAACCATTGGACCTATGTTACATATATGTGTAGATAGAAACTTACTACATCATTAATTATGCACTTGTATCAGTCTATGTAGCACGTACACTTCTATCATGAAGTTGTATCGTGTCTGAAACGTGTCCAACACGCGTGTCGAACATACATGTCTTTTGTATTTTTAAGAATTTGTCATGTATCCACGTGTCGTGTCCATTTCAACATTGCCGTGTCTGTGCAACAGAGGTATCAACATATTTATTCTCAACACCATAATTAATTGATTTTTTTGGTAAGTCTTTTATTCTTTTTTTTTAAACAAAATGGCAAAACTAACATCCCTTTACACTTCATTAAAAATGTTTTAAGAGAAAACATAATACAGCAACCAAAGTCAAATTAATATCACAAACAACCAATCTAAAATCAGAATAATTTGATCTCTATCTAGTCATAGTTCAATAAAATGTCAAGATCTGAAACTAAAGTAGATCCCTCTCACTTGTCTTTGCGTCACAATCACTTTCAACACTTAATTTCTTGTGCAACTCCTAATGAGGTTTGTCATATTAGCATAAGAACCCTCCTCGCTCATTGCCGCCTCCCTAGCCTTCTTCCCCAACTCTATTACTCTTCGTCTTCTCTCTTTTGCCTCCTCCCTTTGTTAACACACGTGTGATATATGGTATCTAGACATGTGTATACACATGTAATACATTATATCTAGACATGTATACTTTTCTTATTTCATTCTCCACTTTATATATATTGATGTAATTGCTTTGTGAATAATATACTAAAATTTCTTCTTCTCCAAATTATCATGGTATCAGAGCCTCTCAAAATTCTCTGTTGATCGTCGTTCTATGCTATCAACGAACCTGTGCTGAGCCGTGCTTATGTAGCTGTGCCTAGCGCCAGGTCATATCTTCATCTTCTGTTATTGTCAATTTTGACGACATCTTACTCCAGTGCTACCCTTGGCCCTTGCCTCTACTGCCGCTTTCGGCCCTCACCCTCTAGCACGGAGGTTTTCTTTTTCGAGATCTTTCCAGCGATGACTTCACCATTTCCGTCATCAACGAAAGTCGATCAATGAGCAATAACTTTACCATTTCCGCCGTCGACGATCGACGAGCGATGACTTCACCATTCTCGTCGTCGACGAGAGACGTTCGACGAGCGTATTTTCAAACTCTCGGTGTTTGATCCACCGTGAGTTTGAGGGGGTGTTAACAGACATATAATACATGTAATAATGTGATATATTGTATCTAGACATGCGTATAAACATGAGATATATTGTATGGAGACATGTATACTTTCCCTATTTCAGTCTCCACTTCTATATATATTGATGTAATTACTTTATGAATAATATACTGAAATTTTATATTCTCCAAATTATCACCCTCCATTACATTTCTTATTGCTCTCTCTAGATCATCCTTCACTGCGGACACTGTGGTGATTGTCGTCGTTTGTATGGTCACTTGCCCAACCACTTGGGCTTACAACTCCAGTTGAGACTCTGATTCTTAAAACGTCCACAATTATCCGCTTGTTGAGGAATTGATCTCAAAAGTGCGGCCATGTTATCATGGGCACACTTGAACACACACCCTCCAGTGTTGAATTCCATCTGCAATGTGTCATGAACCCGCCAATTGCGGGATGGGATAAAATCATCACCTATGGTGCCCAACCTTTTATTATGAAACCTCTCGAGCGAGTTCTATCTTCAATTCCCTTCGAGAGCCACTCCTTGACTTCAGGCGAGATCTCGTTCTTCTTGATCACCTAAACAAATGGATGAATTGAAGCTTCTAATCATAATCCTACTTCCGTTGTTTGAGACGCTTCCACAAAAGTGAGACTACCGAAACTCACATAACTATGGACTTTGGCTCTTTCACATTGAGCCAACTCGTGCATTGGTTTGCATCAATGGAGGTTTTATTCTCTCTTACAACTATATCAGTCAAGTCTTTGTTGTAAAGGGAGAATGGTCTAACTGTCCAAAGCTTCTTTCCCATGTCCTTTTGGTAATCGTTGATGTATGAAGGCTCCAAATCATCAAATGTGTTCACCACAATTCCATTGGCCGCAAGCTGAGCATCTTCACCTCCTTGGCTTACTTCTCCCATCCAGGTGCAATGAACCACTCTGGAGCCTGAACCTTTGTGCCACAATCTTTTTGTGTCAAGCCATGCATGACGTAAGCTTCATACTCATCGGTGATGGTATCATAGTCTTTACAGTGTGAGGTGTACGAGAGAGTAAAGCAACATATATTATAGAAAGTGAGTCGAGGGATTTTGAGATTATGAGCGACCTCCCTTGTCCATGGATGACGAAAATCAATGATCATACAACTTGGGCGGGAGGGTAGTCATTGTAGATATATTTCAATAGGTTGTGCAAGAAATATGAGGTCGTCAAAGAAATTGCGGACAAGTTCAGTTAGTGGCACAATGTCAAGGTTCTTGCAGCCCTTAGGCAATCCTAATTCTTTGCAGGGAATGGGAGCTCCACAAATTTTATTGGGTGCCTGAGTCATGAGCATGATTTATGGTGGTCCTAATTCTGGAAGTGTTGAAGGGTGTGGTTATAAAGGTAACTTTGCATCACATTGTGTGAGCAGCCGTGCCAAATCGATCATGGGGATCGTGTGGCCCTGGACCATCAGTGGTATAGCAAAAAGTGGGATCTTGCTTTGCCTGCACCACCATTGGTTATTAGGTTGGTCATATTGAAGAGTTGAAGTTGTGATAGGTGTAGGCTTAGAAATCTAATGGCTATTACAATGTAAAGTTTATCATAATCCCGATTCCTCACCCTTTGAGAATGACTCTGTGCTTTCCTCCTCCATTACCTTGCTTATAAACCCCCCGGCTTTGGGTATCCGCCTCTTCAGTCTCAATCGTCACCGGCCAAAATCACCAAAAAGAGATCCCATGCAGTTTATCCGACATAGTGTCAGGCTACTTGGTGATTCTTCCTCCATAGGAGAGCGAGCACAGAGGGTGGGCAACGTAGAGCTTTTGAACTTGATCTCGACACCCATGAATCCCCTTCTTTTGGGTCCGAGATAGAAATTCTTGGCTTGATCATCTGAGTCAACATTCTCTATCTTCACTGATGATGAAATTTCTCTACTTACAACACAAAATGGTTATACTCTACCCAAAAATCCGCAAACTGCCATCTCTTACCTCCAAGCCCTTGAGATGAGCCGATCCTTGCATTAATATGCTCTTTTGACCGCGAGGGTTTACAATTTTTCATGATTATTTTTAATTGGAATATAAGGCGGCTTGGGGATCTTGATAAGAGAGTAAATGTTCGAGATTTTATCTGTCTATTTGGTTTGATATGGTGGCTTTACAGGAGACAAAACATTTCTCTCCTACCTTTCATCTCTTTCATTCTATTGGGGAGTTCGAATTACTGAATGGGTAGTTCTTGACTCTATTGATGCCTCGGGAGGACAACTAATAGGGCGGAACGACACACTTTTTAGAAAATCAGTCAATTTCAACTAGTTCTCTATCTTGGTGAAATTTCAGGAAAGGGCTACACAATTCACGTTTTGTGTCACCTCCGTGTAAGAGCCCAATGATAGAACACTTAAACCTCTTTTCCTTCATGACCTCCACATTACACATGCTTGGCGTTCATCGGAGCCTTAGGCTTTTATGGGGGACTTCAATGTGACTAGATTCATGGGTGGGCGCCAAGGTTGTGAAGGCAACATTAATGATATGGAGTCCTTTAATTATCTCATTCCGGATTGTCTTGATAGATATCCCGCCTGGGGGAGGTCATTTACTTAGTCTAATAAGAAAGTCATGCCCGCCTTTGCAAAGCTTGACAAGGTTCCTTGTCTCGAAAATTTGGGATTCCTTCCCTCTATCCTCTTGTAAGGCTCTCTCAAATGCTTTCTCCGATCATATTCTTATTTCTCTCTGTACCTTTTCTACTAACCAATGTGCTAATAGATTCTACTTTGAAAGTATGTGGTTGGAACTTGGAAAGCTAATGCTCTTTGTAGAGGAGGTAGGCTCCTTCTTGTGAACTTCATCTTGTAACCTTGCCTCTCTATTTTTATGTCATTTTACCATCTTCTGGAATGGGTGATTCATGCTATTGATCGTATTCGTCGTGTTTTCTTTTGAAAAGGTACAAAAAATATATATGGGGGCTTTGTTTAATAAATTGGTAACTTATTTGCTCCCATAAAAATCAAGGTAGTTTGGGTGTTTGTAATTTCTGAGACTTCAATCTTGCTCTTCTTTTCAAGTGATGGTGGAGACTTTACCACGACACATGCTCTATGGGCGACACTTATTCTTCATAGTTACTATAGAAGAAGGCCTCATGATTTGCAAAATACTCTATCTGGGCATATTTCTCCCTTTTGGAGAGGAGTTTTAAAAGCTTCTATGGCTTTTGCATCCGACATCAAATTGAAAGGGGGATGGTTGCTCAACAATATTTTGGCTTGACCACTGGATGGGTACTGATACCCTTACTTTCATATTCCCTAATCTATTTGTACTTGCATTGGATCCATCCACAACGGCGTACACTCAGACTTGCTTATTTGATGGAAGAACGATATGAGCTCCCCATATTTTTCTTCATTGCCCCTTCACTTTGAAGTTTTGGGTGTCGGAAAGAAACCACTTAGCACTATTTCTTGACTATCTTCTATCGCATCATTTTGGAGTGATTTGAGGCTATCCAATATCCCACACGATGAAGTTAATCGATGGGATTGTGTTGTGAACGCAATGCAACCATATGGGTAGTTTAGCATGAGCGAAATCTTCTTCCATCATGGAGGTTGGGGTCGAATCTCATTCTTGGTGGCTATGGCAATCTCACTTTCCACTACATAGATGCCGCAAGCCGCCATAGTTTGTTATATTTTTTGGTACTTGTGTCATTCACCCTGCCTCTCTTTCTCAATCTTGTAACTTCACATTCTTTATTATTTTAATAATATACTTCTAGGGCTAAGGCCCCACCTTACTCTCAAAAAATAAAAATTGGTCATCTATACATATAAGCTGTCTTTCTTATGATGGCGAGGGGATTTCTTGGGATGGTTTAATTTTTATCGTGAAATTCTAGTTTGCTACAATGTTTTTTTCCTTTTCCATTTGTCAAAAAATACAAGAGGTTCTTGTTGTTGTCACCTCCTTTTCTTAGACATGAGCATCTCACATCTTGCTTATTCCTCCACCTATTTGTCTCTTTGCATGTTTGCTTGTTCAACGATTCTAAGGGAAGAGATTGGTCACTTGAGCCCTTATTTATGAAAGGTTGGGTCCATTGGAAATAGGTCATATTGGTTTTTTTTTTTTTCTGTTACAAGATTGTGTTATGTGACCCATTTGGAAATATTTCATATTGGTTCTTTTCTGTTGCTACTAAGGTAGTTAGATGTGATTGTGCTGACAATACTGTATGATTTATTTGCATCTTGGGACAAAGTATTTAGCTATTAAAGTGAACTTGTGACCTTATTTTCTTCCCTTCTAACAAACCAAGCTTCTCTTGGATGGCAGGTTCGGAGTTCAAATCTTCTGAGATGAAAATGTCATAATGTAGGCTATGTAGCAAGAACACTGTGATTAGGCCATGGCACCGAGCATGAATGCTGTTGCTAAAAAAACTCGACTGTGTTGGGTTCTTGTGACCTGCATGAGCCTCCCTAGGGAACACTAGGATCTGAACAGAACTTCGTATTATGCCCCCAACCATTGGCCCAAATAATGGACTATTCAGTTCGTATGGTTCATGCTTAATGACTTCAATGGGGATCAACCTCTCTTCCTCACCTCCAGCTCCTCCCCTCTCCCTCTCCCCTCCCTCGAGCAATCAAATCTGGGCAAGGAGGACACCCACTCGCTCACCTCCCCCCAAGGTTCTAAATATTGGATATCGGGATCGTATCGGATGGGGGTTTTCATAATAGATATTGGATATCGGAGGAGATATCGGGGATACGCGCGCGTATCGGACGTTCACATCAACACTATATATAATGAAATATTGATAACTAAAAGTTGGTTTAGAGATATAGATATCATCTACCTAATAAAAATGATGTAATATGCTTGCAAAGACAGTAAAAAAACAGTGTACATTTGTATGCAGTCGTGCAATAAATAAGTTATCTCATATCGGGCTATATATCGGGTGATTTATCGGCCTATCGGGCAATTTATCGGCCGATATTTCAAATATCGGCTATTTTTTTGCTGCAAATAATATGGCGAATGATTTTCCCATATCGTATCGGCAGCAGGTAAAAAAAGAGATATCGGACGATATCTCGGCCGACTCAGCTTATATTTAAAGCAGGGCATTCCCCCACCTAGATCTCTCTCTTTCTTTTTTTTTCCTTCTTCCTCCTTTTCTTTTTTGAATTTTTATGTGCTTATCAACGGTGAACGATAGAGGAGAGGCTGGATCCGGCCGTGAACCCTCAGATCCGAACATATACGGCCACGGGGCGACCAACTGGTCAAGGGGAGGCTGGACCTGGTCAAAGTAGCCAAGGGTACCGGATCGGAACAAGAGGGGTCAGATCCGACCTCAATGCTACAGACCTGGCAGGTTTGGCCACCCATCGACGTGCTCGAGTTCGAGCGGGAGACCCGAGAGCGGTGTTGTCGCGGTCGCACCTCATCGTCGCCGTCGACCACAGGCCCATTAGCCAGCATGCCTTCTGGTGTGAATTTGGCCAAGAGGGGGCCAGATCCGGCCATCCATCGACGTGCCCGAGCTCGAGCGGGAGACCGCCAAGTGGCATCCTCATCGTTGCCGACCACGAGCCCAACAACCAGCATGACTTCCGGTGCCGGATCAAGCCAAGAGGGGGGCCGGATCCGGCCTCAACGCTCCATATTCGGACCCGAGGCCAGATCCTAGCTCAACGCTCCAGATCTGACTGAATTCGGCCACCTATCGACGCACCCAAACTCATTGGGAGACCGGCGTGCGTCATCGTCAACCATGGGCCCAACAGCCAGCATGCCTCCTTTGGGCCCTGGCCCGACACGACGCAATGTTCAACTTTACCTGCGTCAAAATGAGGGACGACGAGTAGCCCGAGGATGCGATGTGCAGGCCGGATGGGTTCATGAATTAGTGGCCGCAGCGATGAGAGGCCAGAGTGGGCCTAGTAGGGCAGAACGTGCTGCCGAGGTATGAAGACAAGGCCACTAGTCGTTAGGCTGGTAGCCGTGACGGCGAGAGAGGCTGAAATGGGCTTGGTGGGGGAGAACGCGCTGTCGAGGTTCAACAACACGGTAGTCGAGGCGGTGGACCATGTTGGGTTGGACTGCGACAACGGCAGTGGGGAAGATACATCCATAGATGCGACTCGGACCTCGCCAATCCGCCTGAAAGGGTGTTGGCCCGCGACGGAGGTATTGAGAAATCGGATCTTCCCGAGCTGGCAGTAAGGGGGTCGGCGGTATTGGGAGACGGTAGTGGGAGATCCGGCCATGGACTGGACCGCGATCGAATCTCGCCCATCCAGCCGAAAGGGGGTAAAATCGTAATGCCGATCTCGCTGAAAAGGGTTGGACAACGTCGGCGGTAATAGGAGTTCGTATCTCGCCGATCCGGCTGAAAGAGGGTTGGACCGCATTTGCGGTGGTGGAGAAATGCCATGTTTGATGGTGGGGGATCCAGTTACAGGATGACCGGAGCTGACATGTAGTTGCCGCGATGAGGGTGGAGCTCAAGATGGCGTTTCGGTGGCTTTTTCTTTTTCTTTTTTTTTTCCCTTTTTGAAGGATCAAATTGTGTATGTTTTACATGTTTGTACCCTTTTTATTTGGAAATATTTTATTAGTTTCTTATTAATGAGACGCCGGGAGATTTTTGCCTCACGGTTTTATCTCAAAAAAAAAAAAAAAAAAAAATGAGTTCAATGGGGATTGAAACTTGAATCTGTTCACATAATACCATGTGCCTCCATCGTGCAATTCTCACATTTACCCGCCTTAATGCCTGGTTGCACATCAATTCTATGTCTAGCTTAAGCAGTAACCATTCATCTTCAAATCTTAAATCATATGTTATTGTGATATAGTGATGAATTTAAATCACACAGCCTGAACTTGTTCGTGTGGATTGTCCATAACAGGAGAGAACACCTGCATTGATTAATTGCATTGGGATTGCATCTTCTTCTGCTACTCCAGTTTTGAATTAGATATTGTTGCAGATAAACATATTTTCTTACTTGTTCAAGCCTTGTTGATAAGTTAATATTTTTAGATCTACTCTTGTCAAAGTATTGATCCTGCACTTGTTTCCAGCATATGGTTAAGATAATTAGAGTCGGTCCTTGTATTGTCGCATATTGTCTTAACAATAGGGAGGAAAAGGTTTACAATTCATTTGTATACATCTTAGCTTCCCGTCTCTATGTGTATGATGCTCTGCTTGTCTCCTTCACATTTTCTTTTGCGTGCAACTAGTTTCATAGAAAATAGAGTTTGTAGTGTTTGTTCGCATGAAAACTTGATTATGATTGAAACTGGTATTGCCAAGTGTGTTCTTTTTGCTGCAAGATGACTTATGCAATTTTTTCCATGTACTCTTTCTTGCAAAAGAGATATAGCACCAGTGTTAGTGAGCACCCATATGAAAGACAAACAGAAATTTACAAGGGGGAACACTTTTTCCACAGATACACTAGTCTGCCAAAAACAGAGCAAATACACTTAAATTCCTTCCACATTCTTGTTATGTTTTAATGAAAATTGTTGGATTAGGCCTGTCATGTTTGCATATGAAGAGCCCCCTTCTTCCATTGCCTCTCTAGCCTTCTCCCCAAGCTCCTTCACCCTGTTCCTTCTGTCTTCAGCTTCCTCCCCTTCATCCATCACATTTCTCACTGCCCTTTCCACTTGGACCTTGTTTGCAAATATATGCTGGTTCAAAACATCCATTGTCCATGCACCAGGTTCCTTAACTCCGACCGATAGCCCGATCCTCGCAACATCTACAATCAGCCTCTCATTGAGGAACTGGTCTGCAAAAGATGGCCATGTTATCATGGGCACACCTGCACACAGACCTTCCAGTGTCGAGTTCCACCCGCAGTGTGTCATGAATCCTCCAACTGCTGTGTGTGATAGGATCATCATCTGCGGCGCCCACCCTTTAATTATGAGGCCTCTCGATCTGGTTCTCTCTTTGAATCCCTGTGAGAGCCACTCTTCCACCTCTGGAGAATACTCACAATCCTTGATCACCCAAATGAATGGATGGTTTGAAGCCTCTAGTCCCAATCCTATCTCCATCAGTTGAGAGGTGCTCATAACTGTGAGGCTGCCGAAGCTCACATATACTACTGATCTTGGATTCATGGAATCAAGCCAGTTCAGGCATCTGTTAATGTCAATTGAGGCTTTGTTCCCCCTCGCAGTCATATCAGCCGAGTCTTTGTTACCATGGAGAAAAAATGGCCCAACTGCCCAAACCTTTTCCCCATAGCTTTGGTGTAGTTCTCAATGTAGACGGGCTCCAAGAACTCAAAAGTGTTCATGACAATGCCATCGGCTGCGAGCTCAGCCTCTTTGACCTTATCATCAATCTCTTCGTACCCGGGTGCAGTAAAGAACCCTGGTGCTTGGGCCTTGGTGACGACAATCTTCTGCGGCAAGCCTGGAACAATGAAAGGCTCATGCTCATTGGTATTTCTGTCATAGACTTTGTACTGGAAGATGTTGTGCAAGCAGAGGAGGGTGAAGGAGCAGATGCTGTAGAATGAAAGCCGAGGAATTTGCAAATTATGAGCAACCTCTTGTGTCCAGTGATGGCATGAGTCGGAGATAATGCAGCTGGGATAGGGATCTTGTTCGCGGAGATACAGTTCTAGTGGTTTTCCTAGAAGGGTCATGGCTTCGAAGAAATTGAGCACTAGGTCTCCTGATGGCACGATGTCAACGTTCTCACAACCCTCAGGCAAGCCCACCTCTTTACACGGGAAAGGGAGCTCGACGAAGTGGATCAAGAGGCCTTTGTCCTGAGCTTTGTTGATGGTAGGTCGGATTCTGGAGGCATTGAGGGGTGTGGTGATGAAGGTGACGAGAAGGCCACGGTCAGCAAGAAGGTGGGCGAGGTCGATCATGGGTATCATGTGGCCTTGAGCCATGAAGGGGACTAGCACGAAGTGACCCATTGGATTGTCCAACCCCCTCATATTGATTTGGTTGGTCATCTTGAGGTATCAAATAAGGGATCAATATAGTTTGATATTTTGAGAAGTATGCAGCTAGCAATAGTTCTGTATGCTTCCAGTTTTGCTCATCTCTCTCTATTTATAGGGGCATGTATTGAACAATCATATCTTTGCAGGCGGGCTCCGGAGATTCCAGACTTGGCAGGCAATTTGTACTTGTATACAATCCAGAGCAGCCGAAAAGAACATGGTTTTATAAGTTTCTGTCTGTATCGGCCGAAGTACTAGAAGCAGCAAGGTATCTCTTATGTGAGACCAATTAGCCGAATTATTTCTTATTCTCTTTTGCCGGCCTAAGACATTACTTGCTTCAGTTTATGTTGCATTATTTGTTGCTTGTGTGCTTATTGATTAGAATTTGCTGTAAATTTGGGTATCCTTTATTAATAGCCTCTTTTGCACTTATATCTGAACATTTCTGCTACATAATTGATGCCTAATATGCAAATTGAATTGGTGCAGTTCCTGCATTGGTGCTTATTCATCCTATTGAACTGGTCAGATCCAAGCCAGCTGAAAGTGAATAAATCTATTCGTTGTCCTTCTATCTGCATAAAAAGTTTATCCCTGTTGCGATTTTTTCTGTCTCCATGTGCAAAACTTGTGAAGGTGAGAATGTCACACAACTGAGGTTTACTCAGCTAATGTTCTACATATCGCTTATGTCGTGTATAGTGAAGTCTTGCCTGTCACTAACAATCTGTTTAGAATGCTCTTCTGTACTCTCTCGTCTTTGCTCATAGGAGTTATCGCGCATTCCATTTGTAATTTTGGAGCATCTTTGTATACTTTCAACTCTAGTTGTTTTCATTGATGAAGTACTACAGTGGCTTGTAGGCTTACATCAAGGAAAAGAACTAGAAATAGCTTTTTATCATGAGAGAAAGATCTCTGATGAAATGAATTAGGGTAAATAGAAAAATACCCTAACATTTCTCTACTTTTCAGGCTCTTTTTTCAGCACTTTAATATCTCCAATGTTTTTTTTGTTGTAAAATTTCGCATATTCTTTTATTATCAATCTGTTAGAAATGGTTTACCACACAGGTAACATATTTGGACAATTTGCGCTCATTTCTTTTGTTAAAAAGAACTTAATAACACCAAAATAACATCTTATCCCCCACCCAAGGCTAAAGCCATGATAGCCTCGTCGAGATCATCCAATTCATTCAAGAATATTGGTGAAGATGGGGTCACATTTTGCTAGTGCAAGGAAGCTGAGCCCTCTTGGGACTACTTGGACCAGTGAGAACTTAATTTGGGCACCAATTATTCAGGTGCCCTGATTTCTGCATGAGGAAGTACGATTCCTTTGATTGGAAGGATAATCTAATTTCCTCAAGCTCAGTTCGAAATCCAGATACTTCTAGAAACTTTTTAGGGCAAAGGAAGATGTGAAGAATGAAATTCATTAACTGAGGAAAATAGAGGAGAAGAGAGAGAGAGACAATGGAGGTTGGTTGACATTGATGTAAAGTTGGGAAAAGCAAGGGAGAAAACTCTAAGAGGGAGGGAGGGAGGGGGGGGGGGGTGGGGGGGGGGGGAGTGAGTTGCACAGGAGTTGCAATTAGGGATCATGAGCTGAAACCAGAAGGAAGGATTGTTATTTTTCTTTTTCCGAGTATGTTGTATTTGTGATACCATATATAAACACACACACACAAAGGAGTTGCAATTAGGGTTCATGAGCTGAAACCAGAAGGAAGGATTGTTATTTTTCTTTTTCTGAGTGTCTTGTATTTGTGATACCATATATAAACACACACACACAGTAGGAGAAAGGCATAACATTTTTAGTACATGCAAGGCAAAATATAAGTTAAATAGTAGTTTCCCAGAGTACAAAAGCTATCATTATTAGTGATAATTTTGGTTATTTTCTTTTTTAATCTACTTTATCCAATCAAATCTCAGGTCTGCAGTAAAGATGCACATTAGAGAAGGTGGTGATATGTCCCAAGTGAATTTTTCTGATCATTATTAGTCTTCCATGAAGAATTCATTAAACCTTGAATTCTTAGTCGTAATTAAGTGAATTAAACTAAACACCTTGATTATGATATTTTAACTACCAAGTTGTTTGCGCATATAGAGAGAAGGATGTTAATTTTTATAGATAATTTAAAAGAGTTTCTCTAAGTTTCATTTATTAAAAAAATATTTTATATAAAAAAAAACTGCTCATTATTCAATGTTTAATCAATAAATCTGGGCATCAACTTTGCTTTCTAGTCTCGTTTTCCTTTCCATCTCTCAATGCCACAAATTGCTTCTCTTAATCTGCAGGTTAGAGTCCCTTAAAATGAAAAAGATTGTCATTTTTTTAACTTTTAAGCCTGAAATCTTTACACTTTGTTCGCCATTTTCAGAATCAAATCTCGAGGCTTCCCCCAGTGTATTTGGTTCTCAAAGGTATGTGATTTATCTCATTTTCTATTCTTTCTCAGTTGACTGTGATTAATTTTGGTTTAATGCTGTGTAGATTACTTTCTTTTTTGTTTGGGAAAATGCTGCTTAGATTACTGCTTCAAACTTCCAAACATGATCTTGGTAAATTTACAAATATCCTAGTGGGTGTCAAATGAGATAGAGAACTTAATCAATTAATGAACTCTATCTGAAGAAATTGTGGTTATCATTCATAATTGGTCTTATCTGTGGAGCGATTTCGAAAAATCACCATCTTTTAAGCCTGCAGAAGAAAAAAAGAGAGGGAAAAAAACATTTCTTTCTGTTATATACATATTCTGTTTGTGCTTAGCATGCATCCATAAACGCTTCTTGTTATTTCTGATCGAATGGGGCTCAACTAAATTTACTTTGACGCGATGCAACACAATCTTGCCAATCACCATATCACTCAAGGGCGTGCACGCGCAAACACAACAGCTACACACATTGCCAATCATCACATAAAAGTAACAAGATTCTGTTATTAGCTCATTAAATATGGAAGTTCAATTGTCCGATACACAGGCAAACTCTATAGGAATCCTACAACATTGAATTACATGCTTAGAATTTTTATTCACACATCGAAGTTTGTAAGGTTGATTGTGTGTGGCGTGCTCCTCTGAGGCTTTCAATCTAAGATGCTCTAGCATTAGCAGTCTTAGACATCACAGTTCATTTTTAATGAACTTTCAAACTTTGTTGACTGATCTTTGATGTATCTATAAAAGACCGTTATTTTAAGTGATGAAAGCAATTCGTACATTTAATTTCTAACTGCTCCGTTGTCATGCTTGGAGCAACTTGAGCAATGCAAATTAAGCTATCATTGAGTAAGAAAACCATGGCCATGCATTTTGAGCAGATGAAAGTAAACTCTATTTATGCACCATTTTTTGCAGATTTCTTGGCAAATTGGATCAAACGTGGCAAATTCTCATAAGACGATCCTCCTTCTTCCATAGCCTTCTGAGCCATTTCCCCAGACTCCCGAGCGCGCTGTCTCCTCTCCTTAGCTTCCTTGCCTTCTTCCATCAAACTCACAATGGCCTTTCTGCCTGAGCCCTCTTGCACTTTATCTTTCGAGCTGGGCTCCTTGAGCCCTAGAGCAATACCAATCATAAGAACTTCACCACCAATTTCAATTAAGGAATTGATCTGCAAAATGAGGACATGTTTTCATTGGCAATCCAGTGGAAGTAGCCTCCAAGGTCGAATTCCACCTGCAGTGAGTCCATGAACCCTCCAACTGAAGGATGAGATAGGATGACAACCTGAGGTGCCTATCCAGTGATTACAAGGCCCCCCTCCCTTGTCCTCTTTTTGAACCCGCTTGACATCCAGTTATTGACTTCTGGGCCCTTCTCGGATTCTTGATCACCCGCACCATATCTCGATGATCTGTGAAGGACCGCGTTGGGCCATGCTGCCGAAATTGACAATGGATGACTGATCTTGAATCCATGCAGTCGAGCCAATTCAAAATCTGATGCTCGTCGATGGATGCTTTGTTACCCCTTGTGCCCTTGCTGGTGACAACCTTGTTGTAGAGAGATATAGGCTCAATAGGCCAGACTCTCCGCCCTATTGTCTTCTCATAGAGTTTTTTGTATTCAGATTCCAGTTCTTCGTAAGTATTGATCACAACTCCATCTGCTGTTTCTTCTGACTTCGTCACCTTATCATGAAAATTATCAAATCCAGGCATTTCAAACCAGCCTGGTGGTGCCTGGGCTTTAGTGACGGTGATCGTGTGAGGCAGATGGGGCGCTAGCACTGTCTCGAAGTCGTCAGCTACATTCTCGTAGACACTGTATTTGTGGATGTTGTGCGTGCAAAGACTAAAGCAGCAAGAAGTCCTGTGGAATATCAGACGAGGCATGTTGAGCTCTTGGGCAATGTTCATCGTCCACAACCGACATTATCTGAGATGATGCAGGTACGCGCTGGCTTGGCCTCTTTGAGGTAGAGCTCTAGTGGCCGTTGAAACTGGCTTAATCTTTCGAAAAATGGCAGGAACAAGTCAACGGAAGGGACCAAGTCCACATTCTGGCACCCATCTGGTAACCCTGCTTCTTCGCAAGGGAACTCGAGTTGGGGGAATTTGACCGGGAGGCCAGCTAGCTTGACACGGTCGATGATGGGCCTGATGCGGGCTGCATTGACCGGAGTGGTGACGAAGATGACAAAGGATCCCCGCTCTGCGATGAGGCTCGATCATGTGGGCTTGGGCCATGAGGGGAACAAGCAAGAAGTGAGGTTTTTTGGTCAGTGAGGCCATTCATTTCTTTTCGGCTGGTAGGAAACTGACTAGGTCACGAGGTTGTCAACTGCAATGGGAGAAGAGATCTATACATAAAGGAGATATGCCGATCTTAAGGATTTCGACAACCAACTTTTCATTGAGAAATTGGTCTACAAAGTGAGGCCATGTTATCATCGTCACACCTGCAGACACTGCCTCCAGTGTCGAGTTCCACCCGCTTCGCGATTCCAAGCAAGCATGGAAGGGATCAGCAGTGTACTTATAAGGCTCTTGTCCCTTCATCCTCTCCTCAAACCCTTCTGACATCCTCTTGTCGATCTCTACGTATTTCTTGGAGTCCTTGATCACCCAGATGAGCAGTCTGTTCGATGCTTCCAATCTGCAGCCCATCTCAAGAAGTTGCGCAGGTTTTGTTTGGACAAGGCTGCTGAAATTGACATACAAGGCCGATTTCGGCTCCTTGGAATCTAGCCAACTCAAAACCTGGTGGTGCTCGTCTATGCTCGAATTTTACCCATCGTAGCCTTGCTAGTGGCATCCTTGTTGTACAAAGACCAATGGACCAACTGGTTTCCCGATTGCCTTCTTGTAGTACTCAACAATCTCTGCCTCCAACTCATAGAAAGTGTTTAGGACACCACCGTCTGCTGATGCTTCTGCTCACTCCGGGTGTCACGTGAACCTCCGACCCCATCCAAAAAGGGTTTTGAGTGTGTAATTTGTGCCCCCTGGCTCTCTCTCTCTCTCTCTCTCTCTCTCATCTTTGTCTCTGAGAAACCATCCTCTGGGGTTTTGCAGCGGGAACCAACTCGCTACTCTCTCTCTCTCTCTCTCTCTCTCTCTCTCTCTCTCTCACTCATCTTTGATTTCTATCTCTGAGAAACCATCCCCATAGTCTCAATTTTGGGCCGGCATGGGTTTCACAGCAGTCCCAAACCGTGATGCCAACAACGACTCTCAGCCTCTCTCTCTCTCTCTCTCTCATCTCTGATCTCTTTTTCTGAGAAATCATCCCTAATTCTCAGTCTCTGAGAAACATCTCTGCTCTCTCTCATCCTGATCGCTAAATTCACCCCCCCCCTCTCAAATCTCAACACACGCTAAAATTCATTAACCCTAAATCCCCAAATCTCATCTCTCTCTCTCTCTCTCTCTCTCTCTCTCTCTCTCTCTCTCTCAAATCCCTAGAATCCCCTTCTATACGGAGCTAAGGACTTGGCAATTTCCATCGCAAGTGGCGAGCGGGAACAGGCGGCTTCCACAGGACAACGGCTGACGAACCATGCCCATCTCCTCATCATCATTGTTGGTATGCTAAAATTTCATTTAATTTGGAGTACTCATTGATTTTGTTTGTCTTACTATCGTGATAAATTTCTAAAAAATTTATTGTTCATTATGACTTTTTTAATTAATTAGTGATAGTATTAAAAAATAGAATAATCATTATGATAAAATTAGTTAATTAGGGATTAATGTGTTTTATTTTGTACTTTTATTATAGTCTTATAGTGGTTGCATGTTAGATGTACATTGTGAATATAATTATTTGGATGTTTGCTAATAACATATATATTGTGACATCAAATTATGCAAAATTATAATTTTTTTTGTATGAATTTGTTCTAAATGAGAATAAATATGATATATATTGTTCTAAATGAAAAAAGTGTTGTATTGTGTTGAGTGACATGTAACATGCAGTTTTATTTTGTAACAACTGCTTTTATACAATTTTAACATTATTGAATGTTATTTTGTGCCCCTTTTCTTTGAAATCCTGACTGCGCCACTACTTGTGCTTCTATCGCCTTTGTCGCGGGCACCATCCCAACCAGGCCAAATAAACTAGTCGGCCTCCCTGTCTTTGAAATCCTGACTACGCCACTACTTCTGCTTCTATTGCCCTACTTCTGCTTCTATTGCCTTTGTTGCGGGCACCATCCCAACCAGGCCCAATAAATCAGCTGGGGGTTTGGGCTCTGGTGACTTCAATTCTGGAGCCCGGCAGCCGGAACTTGATCGACGACGGGCCTGATTCTGGCCGCATTGACCAGGGTGGTGATGAAACTGACCGGAGAGCCGCAGTCGCAACGAGACGGGCCATGTCGACCATGTGGCCCTGGGCCATGAGAGGGACGAGCACAACGTGAGGTCTCTGATCATTACAGCCGTTTGTAATGATGACTTGCTTGGTCATTTTTTTTAGGAAATGAAGCAAAGGGGGCACAAAATGTTTGCGAGAGAGACGTGGAAGAGATGAGTTTAATGGAGAGGACTCCATGCTTGGATTTTGAAGTATGGCCGCAATTTTCTGCTACTAGTTTGAGCCATGCTATATTTTGACCGGATCCATTGTTGAATTCAATGGGGTTTGTTTAATTTCTAGAAGACAGGGACCTTTGCTCATCTCGTCACCGGTCAATGACGTGTGGGTTACTTCCGTTTCACAGAGATGCCAAGAGTTATCCTTGACAAGAAAGTCTCTGATTGATGCCGACAATGGGAGGAGCCCCTTGTGCACTGGATTGTTCTCTAAGAGATGTGTAAATGATGACATAGGCTAATGCAAGAGCAAAATTAAATTGTCACAGTTCTGAGCACAAATCAACGGAGTTTGCTTGCTGGACAAAACATTTGGCGTGGTTTGTTTGCCAAGATTTAAAGGGGTGTTATTAATTTAATTATGCTAAGAGTTTTGCAGCGGAAATTTTCCGCTGTGAATAATTTGACGGTCAATCCACACTGTAAGCGAGAATATAATTGAATGAAGATTTAGCACCTGATTGGTTAAGTGTGGAAGTTAAGAAGTAAGGAAGTGGTAATAGTTTCCTTTGGAACTTGAGAATTGGTTAGCAAGTTTTCCGGTACTTGGATGTTGTTGGGAAGTGTCGTTTGAAAAATGTTATGTCTTTGTCGGTGTTTGGATGATAATGTGAAAGTGGAAGTGGAAAAGTTGACCACAAAGTTGACCGCAAAATAATATTAAAATAAAAATTATTGAAGAAAAATAAAAAACAGGTTGTAATTAGAATGCAAGTGAGATTTACATGATCAAAAAATTAACTGTTTTGTGCTACAAGTTATTACAAATAAGATTTATATGACCACACAATTAACTGTAGCATTCTGGAAGTAGGGAAATGGTTGTGCAAAGAGAAAAGAGACAAGGAAAAGGGGTAATCTTATTTTCCTTTTTCGTTGTTTGGATAGATAGAGAAGTGAGCAATTATACTTCCCCATTTCTTACTTCCGCCCACTTCTTTGCAACCAAACACGCTCTAGAGTACAAAAGAAAATAAAGCACAACACAAGATACACATGATCTTTTTCATGTGGGAATTCAGTTTGGGAAAAATCACGGGGAGCAGGAGGAAGGTTCACTATAATTCGCCAATTTAAAGGAATTTCAAATGTCCTTCGTGTTTCTTTTAGCTTGATTGTAATGATGGGCCATCCCCTTTTCCTTGATGAAGAAGGCATATTCATACTCGATCTGATCTGTGTGCATAGAGGCGGATGGAAAGGACGTAATATCCATAGCCGCATGATTTGCACATATAGATTTGTTGTAACTGTCGTGATTTTTGACGCTTGATTGTTAGGATTGCATGCAGAGAATCTCACCTCAACCCCTTACTATCTAGGCTGAAGGGTGTTTCATGTTATGAATATGGGGAGGTCAGGTTACGAAACTGAAGGCGAAGATCAAGAATGATCTGTTACTGTGACGTAACTGAATGCGGAGAACAGGAATGATCCGTTGCCGTAGCGTAACTGAAGACGAAGATCATGGATGATTTATTGCCGAAGTTATCTTGCGCAAAGCTGAAGTCTCCGAGAAGAGGTGACTTCGTGATGGCTGGGAGCATTAAAGCTACTGTGACAGAAGTGTTCTTAGGGCGAGGAACAGTTTCTAGAATGGCTCTGGAGTGACGGAGGTTTTAAGTTGCTGGAACACATGTCATGATCCTGTTTGGGTTAAATTTTGCCCATTACAGATATCCCCGCTCTTTCGCTTGCCAAAGCCAGTCGGAGAGAAATCGGAAGAGAAGAGTTGGTATATCGTCTTTGAATGCCCTGAATTCTTTTGAATATTGGCGAAGGGGAGGGTTTGTCCATTAATGCGAATCTTTGAAATTTCACCTGGAGATTGCGTGACTAGATGACAACTGACGTGTAAATTGACATGAAATCAATGACCGACATCTTTTCAAACCATGCGAAATACTTACCTAGCATTACTGGTAGACTACGGAAAGCTTATTTGAATTATTCACTACAATGTATATGCCAATAATACTAGATGCAAGTAAAACTAGCCTACTTTGATTTCTCTTGAAAGTATTCGATGAAGAGGGTCAAGTTCTCATAAGAAGATCCCCTTCTTCCATTGCCTTTCGAGCCTTCTCTGCAAACTCCGCGGCCCTCTTCCTCCTCTCGCCGCCTTCTTCTCCTTCGTCCATCAAGCTTACAATAGCCTTCTTCAATTCATCCCTCTTTACCACTACCTCGTCCTCCTTTACATAATAAACCGGTATCTTAACCCCCACGGAAACGCCGATTTTAAGCACTTCGACGACCAACTTCTCGTTGAGGAATTGATCGGCAAAGTGAGGCCATGTAATCATAGGCACTCCTGAGCAGATTGCCTCCAGTGTCGAATTCCACCCGCAGTGTGTCACGAATCCACCGATGGAAGGATGGGACAGGATCACCATTTGAGGCGCCCACCCCGTGATTACGAGGCCCCTCTCCTTCGTCCCCTCCTCGAACCCCTCCGACATCCACTTGTCGATTTCCTGACATTTGTCGGCTTCCTTGATCACCCAAATGAACGGCTTGTTTGACGCTTCCAACCCGCGTCCTATCTCGATGAGTTGCGAAGGTTTGGTTCGGACGAGGCTACCGAAATTGACATACACCACCGATTTCGGCTCCTTGGAGTCCAGCCAGCTCAAAACCTGAAGCTCGTCTATGCTCGACCTTTTACCCCTGGAAGTCTTGCTGGTGAAATCCTTGTTGTAGAGCGACAGCGGACCGATGGGCCAAACTGGTTTCCCGATCGCCTTCTTGTAGTAGTCGACGATCTCGGCCTCAAGCTCACAGAAAGTGTTTAGGACAACACCATCTGCAGACGCTTCTGCTTCTATTGACTTGTTGTTGATGTCTTCCCAATCAGGCCCAGGGAACCAGCCTGGTGCTTGGGCCCTGGTGACCGCAATTCTATGCGGCAAATTCGGCAAGACTACGGGCTCAAACTCGTCGTCGACACCATCATACGCCTTGCGCTCGTGCACGTTGAGCATGCAGAGAATGAAGAGGCAGGACGGGCCGTGGAAGATAATTCGCGGTATGTTCAGCTCCCGACCAACTTCTGCCGTCCATGAGTTGCAATAGTCAGTGATGATGCAGCTGGGGACAGGCTCAACCTCACGGAGGTAGAGCGCCAAGGGTCGTCGAAGCAGGCTGATTCCCGTGAAGAAGTTCCTGATTAGATCCTTGGATGGGAGGAGGTCTAAATTCTCGCATCCCTCGGGCAGGCCTGCTTCGGCCCAGGGGAACTTGAGCTCGATGAATCGGATTGGCATCCCGGCGGCCTTCACCTGATCGATGACGGGCCTGATTCGGGCCGCGTTGACGGGGGTGGTGATGAAGCTGACCAGGGAGCCGCGGCCGGCGATGAGACGGGACATGTCGACCATGGGGATCATGTGTCCCTGGGCCATGAGAGGGACGAGCACAAAGTGAGGTCTCTGTTCATCGCATCCGTTTGTAATGATGACTTTCTTGGTCATTTTTGTATTGAAATGAAGTAAAGGGGCACCAGGGGATATAAGAGAAGAGGAAGAGATGAAGTTAATGGAGAGGACTTGATGCTGAGAATTTGAAGTATGGCAGCAATTTTCTTATACTATTTTCCATCTGTGCACAACTTTGGGCATACTATATTGAGGCCGGAATCCATTGTTAAATTCAATGGGGTTTGTTTACTTCTAAGAGACAGGGACCTTGCTCATCTCGTCCCCAGTCAATGATGTGTGGGGCCCGTTTTGACCAGGCGTCGTCGTAGATCTTTTTACAAGCTAGAGGCCAAGCACGGAGAAGCCAAGAGTTATTCCAGATAAGATGGCCTCTGATTGGTGCCGACAATGGGAGGAGCCTTGTGCACTGTATTCTCTAAGAGATGAGAAAATGATGACATAGGCACATGCAAGAGCAAATTTGTCACAGTGCTGAGCTCAAATCAGCGGAGGTTGCTTGCTGGACAAGACATTTGGCGTGATTTTTTTTAGGTGCGGTTCATGGTTCATGTGTATTGATTCTTTTATAATATGTTATGTATGTGAGTCTTACACACATATTATAAGAGATTTTAAGAGTTCCAATTTATATGTCAATACGGAATTGACCGTGTGCGGCTCACACACATGAACCAAATCTGTATGAGTGTTTTTTTGCTCACCGCCAAATCTGTATGAGTGTTTTTTTGCTCACCGCCGGAGGCTTACCGCGTTGTTTGGAGTTTTTTTTTTGCTCACCACAAGTGGCTCACTGCCTTCGCGGTGAGCCTCATGCGGTGAGCAAAATTTTTCGGTTGTTTGCCACGCGTTAAGCTTCGATTGAAGAGAAAGTCATCAGCCTCCCGCAATGAACTGCCCCCCCTCCACTGGTCTCTTAAAATAGAAAAACGGAACTCAATGTCGGGGATCTCGAATTTTAATAGTATTTAATGTTTAAAATTAATATTTAGTGAGTCAAAGGAGTAAAAAATAGAAAAAAAGGTGCAACCAATAAGAAAATTTATGCTCATTTTATGAAGAATGTAGACAACGTTTAGGCCAACATACTTGAACCAGCCAAATTGTGAATCTCTGTGGAACAACATGTATTATAATATTACTAGATCTGGGACCCATGTGAAACCACATGCATGTTTTCTTCTTGGAATTAGGCCTGTCAATGGTTCGGGGCGGTACAGGTGGTACCAGATCCGGACCCGTTTACCCAAGAGGGTACCATACCCGTCCCGTTTACCCGCGGGTCCAGAAGGTGGGTTTCCATATCCGGACCCGCTGTACCGCGGGTCCAGACCCGTTTACCCGGACCCAAAACAAAAAAAAAAAGATACACAAACAAATACAGTAACAAAAACACATGAAGAGAGCAAAAAAATTTTTTTTAAAGAGAAAGAAAGCATGTTTTAATATCAATAAAGGATGAAATGCAACCAGGTGCAAGAGGTGGAGGAAAAATTTTCGATGAAAGACTCTAAAAAGAAAAAAAAATTTAAAGTCAGGCCCCCAAATTTATTTAGGAAAACACAACAATAGGATCACCCACTAAGCACAAAAATATCATTTACTGATAGAGTCTTGAGAGGTTTTTAATTCTATTAGTATTTTTTATATTAATGTTTTGAAATGGGTAAATGGGTAATCGGGTCTGCTTCAAGTAAAATCAGACCCATCCTATTTAATAATCGGGTATACGGGTATATGGGTAAACAAGTATGGGTCCAGAGCAGCCTGTTCCATACCCGCTTAATCGGGTCGGGTCCGGGTCGGGTCCGGGCCCATTGACAGGCCTACTTGAAATGTTTGTCTGAAGATTTTTTTTTTTTTTTTTTTTTTTTTGAAACGTAAGCTGTAGGAAAGACTTGAGCTTGAGATCTGTCACAATTATACTCCCATATTTTTACAAATCAATCAACTCTCACCGAAAGATATATTAGGACTTGAATCTAAAAATAGTGTCATACGCTTAAAAGGAAAAAAAAAAATTGTTCATGATAGATAATTAGATGATCCTCAAATCTTTGAGAAGAAATATGATAGTATAAATCTAATAATAGTTGTTTTAGTTGTGGAGATATATGATGATGAATTCAAGCAAAAGTTATTATAGTTTTTGGTTATATGAATTCTATTCATGTTTAATACTTTCATTGGATTAATGCACTCATTGTCATAACACATACCATATACAATATTATAGTTTGATTGTTTCTTTCTTATTGTCAATAATATAAACTTGTGACGGTGATTTTTCATCACAAGTGATTAGACGGTTGATTCTCACCACAAGTGAAGATGAAGGGGCCGTTTGTTTCGCGTAAAAGTTCGTAATTCGTAAATGACTTACAACCCAGTTACAATTACGGTGTTTGTTTGGACCGTAATTCATAAAAGACTTACACAACCCAATTACCCCTCACTTGCAACCCAATTACCACTCACTTACAGCCCAGTTACAGTTAATTTTGTGGTCATGCAAATTTGTATTATTTTTTTATGTTAATATTAAATTTTTTTAATATTTAGCATTTTTAATATTTATTTGCAATATTAAAACTTTTTAAATCACCAAATAGTTAATTTTGTGATCAACTTTTTCACTTACGACTTACACATTACGACAACCAAACACCGTAAAGCACAATGCACTTTTCCACTTACAACTTTATATTACCAACCAAACACCATAAAGCTTACATGCATGTAACTCATTTACAAATGTAAAAGACTTTACCAATTACAACTTACGAATTACGACCAATTACGACAACCAAACAGACCCGAAATAGGATAATACACGTAAATAAAGTACAACACAAAAAAGAGAGACAAACAAGATTTTACGTAAAAATCCTTGATCGGAAAAAGTCACGGGGAGGAAGAGAAACTTAATTATAATTCTCAAGTTACAGAGATTATAAGAGTCTGAGAGATATTAAAAGTCTAAAAGTGTCAAAGTATCAGAATCTCAAGTGGTCATCTCAAAAGTCCAAAAGTTCTCTCCCAAAAAAGTTTTTTAACAAAAGTCCCCTTCTTCGTTGTTGGAGGGGTGGTCTATTTATACTTGACTGAACTATAAGCATGGAGGAAGACGGTTACGGGCGAGATCTTCGTGATTGCACGTTTTGCACATTGTAATGACCACGATCAACATTGTTGGTTTGTTGGGATTGCATGCAGGAAATCCGTCACTGTTCATAATTGCTCGCGTTAAGTTGCGTTACACATTATGAACATGAAAGATAACAATGTTGCGTAACTATCGGCAGGGATCATGAGTGATTTGCTGTTGGAACTGCTTTCCATTAGGTCTTGAACTGTAGATTCAAGAGTGGTTGTTCTTAAAATGTCCACCTACCATTGAGGATCGAGGCGGCCATAAGGAGCATGATTGAACCTACCACTACTACTTCCACTGGGGTAATCATAATCCCTCTCCTCCATGTTTCTTATCCAAAATTCTACGCTACTTGGTTTGGCGCTGAAGTCTTTAGAGCAGAGTAAGCATCGGAGCGGGGAGGAACTTGAGGTGGTCGTAGCACGGACGTCGGAGGAGAGCTCTGACACACCTCGAAGAGTTGGAAGGTGAGGGGCACATGTCATCATCTTGAATGAGGTCAGATTTGACCATTATAATGCCCTATCATTAGGTTCTGGCCCAAGAGACTAACCTGGCAATCTGGCACTTGGACGATACCGATGTAACGACGATGCTGGGAAGATTTATCAGGAGTGATCTCATCTTGTTTGCGGCCACTACTCCCTTTGTTCCATTGCTTCCGTTGACGCAGCTACTTTGTATTCTAAGGGGAGAGTTGAAGTGGATGTGCATGTATATTTTGTTGTATTAATTTGTTTTGTTAAACTCTTGTTAAGAGAAAGACGAGGACTAATCCCAACCATCCTGCTCTAAGAAAACAATATATACTCAATCATCAAATTCAGTCCCAGGAGACTAACCTGGCAACTTGGGCTTTCGAAACATGGATTCTTTTAAGGCAAGCAAGCTGGCAAGACAACAGGCTCATCCGCAGCTTCATGCCTGCAGAGTGTTTGAATGCACAAAAAGCAGCAGCATGAGGGCTCTTGGAATACCATTCAGGGTATATTCAGCTCCTGGACAACAACCTCCGTTGTAAAATAGTTAGAAGAGTCGATGAAGATCGAGAGGATGGATGTGTGCAATCTAGTTCTCATTTGCTTACATAGTTTTTACAATAAGGTTTCATTTAACTTCAAATAAAACTGAGGTTTGTGTCCATACAAACCCAGTTTCTGAAATCTTTTGAAGCTGAGGTTTCACTGACTCTTGTGAGTGTTTGACAAACTTTACAAACCCTGATTTTGTAAAGTTTGGAAGCCTCCAAACCCCAGTTTCAGTAATCCCATCTTGGTTCTCAAACAAGACCCAATTTCAGTAACCCATTATGAGCACGAAACTCTACTGAACCTCAGTTTGGAAAAATTAATCTTGTTCCCAAAAGTTGCCTGATGGTTATGGTTGCTTTCCTACTCTGGTCCATATCTTTTCCTTATCTATTTTTTTTTTAATCCAATGGGATTTATTTAATTTCTAGTCAAAAACAAATCCTTTTATTACTCTGTCACTAATGTGTGGGGCCTGTTTTGACTGGGTGTAGTGTTTGTCAGCGGGGTTTGTGTCTCGTTTCCGGTCTATACATTTAGGTTGACTTTGTGTCAAAACGGCTTTGGGCCGGGTGCGATCGTGTTATTTCACGAGAGTCCATATTGGATTTGGGCCAATGAGACCAAGAAACTAAATGATGTGGGCTATCTTAATGTTGGGCGGTGTTAGAATTTTCTTATAGCACTATATATAGAGTTAGATGAGAGATGGTTTTTGCAAAGATGCGAATTAATGAGATGAGAGGAGAGGGCAGTGTTCTAAAAATCGGTTTAATTAATCGTGCGGTCTAACACTGAATAATGATTAATCGGAAATTAATCGTTTTTAAAAATTTTAATATATTTAACTATATTTATACACAACTACATATGAATATATATAGTTAATTATTGAAAAATACCAAAATATTATACAAGACAATATCTAGATGTGAAGTTATAAACCATGATATGATGAACAAAATAATATGAATAAATAGTAAAAAGAAAAAAGTAAAAGAACTTATCTCTTTACATTAGTAATCTAATATTTCAAATTTGTAACATAAATATAAATCAAAGAACTTACTTGCAAAATAAGATAAATAAAAAAAATAGTCAATTTATCAATCAAAATAATGAGCTTTAAAGAATGATAGAGAAAGATTGCAAAATAAGTTAATTTAAAAAATAATTAAAATTAATAAAAATATAAGTATCACTTTATGCAAAATATACAATAATAAAATATCATAATTCATCTATTATTTAATAAATAACAATTCGTCTACTATTTAATAAAAGATCATTATCAAATCATCAACATTACAACATAAACTATTTAGCGATCCAACACACACAAAGTGATAAGTTTTTCAAATAAAAAATATATGAAATACCTAAATGATTAATCAGGGATTAATCGGATTAATGGGGGTTTAATCGGATTAATCGCGCATTAATCGGGGATTAATTGGAGATTAATCGTTTTGAACCCGATTAATCGCTCGAGCGCATAATCAGAGCGATTAATGTAATATTAAGCGGGCTGCCACTGAATAGGATTAATCGGCCGATTAATCCGATTTTTAGAATAATAGGAGAGGGTGAGGTGAGAGAGAAACTTGGTTCTCTTATACTCTTGTATTTGATCTCCTATCTCATAGTGAATTTCATATCTATGTCTTGTGGATGTAGGCCGAAGTTGGGCGGTCGAACCACGTAAATATCATGTCTTCTTCTTATTGTGATTCTTATATTTTGTGTACTTATATTATAATCTCATGGTGCATCGAGATCAGAATCGAGGATCTCCATCCCAACTAATGGTATCGGAGACTTCTATTCTAGTCTACTCTCCTTGCATTTTGATTTGATGTTCGGTGGAAGGATCAAAACTCATATTGCAAAATTATAAAGAGGTGGTGGCAAAGATGTATCTCAAGCTACTTAATTTATTTAGTTAAATTAACTGGAGATAGAGTGTTAGGCTAGAGATTGCCATATCTATTTAAGATTACTATGTGAGGTAAGAAAAACTAAAACAAGAACTTAGTTTGGTACTAGATTTCATATTCATACTTATGCATATATATATTTGAATTTGATTTTAAGTATTATTTCCCTTTAATTCTCATTGAAATGCTTAAAAACTTTTAAATTATATTTAAAATATTTATTTGGGCCTATATACTTTAATTTTATGCCTATTGTCACGCCCTGCTTCCCAAAATACGAGAAAACGGAGTCGTGACAAGAGTCTGCGACGTATATACGTGAGGAGAATACCTCACGTATACATGCTAAGCCTAAAGTAATCCAAACAAGCTATAAAAATTTACTAAAATGAATCATGATCACTGCAATATCACATATAAGCATCCACATAAGATAACATATGAATAAGAAATGGAATAATAACTGATAGCAAAGAATTGAATAAGGAATGGAATAATAACTGATAGCAAAGAATAGAGGATCAGGAAAACTACAGAATCAATAGGAATGAAAAGAAAGATAATAATATCAGAGTGGATAGAGAAAAACTCTAACTCCTTGCAACATGTCAGATCTCAATCGAACACCTGATCAATAACATGAAACATTTAGTACCTGGACGTGCAAATACAGGAACATCAGGAAGCGACCTAATGAGTGTGTAAGAAAAAGAAAGGTGCTCATGCATATAAATAATGTATACATAATAATAAACAATATTGGAATAAGACAAATATAACATATAAAATATGAACATAGAGCAATAAAGACAGTCAATACAGAAATCGAATGTCAAATCAGGTCAGGTATCTATCACAGTCTATATATATTTATCATGTGGGAAGAATAAGTCATGCTAGGGTCCAATGTACGGTCAGGTGTCTATTATAACATGTATATATCTATGTTTATTATAACATGTATATATTTATGTTCAGTCTGTCATATCAGTATAATATTTCAGTTTTGTTATCAATTATGTCAGCGAACACCAATTGCCACCTGTAATAGACGATCGCATACTACGCCTATCACACGTGCCAATTGAAATCTTATGTTATTGAAATCAATAGAAGAGACATTGTCCATGCTTTTGGTGGGTTTCGTACATACCCGGAATCACGGCCCAATCATCTGGCGCTGAAGCAGATCCTACTACTAGGTAGTCAATAACAATAACAATATGTCAAAAATAATAACAATATGAACAATACGGGATGTCACTCATCTCCCGAAACCCTGCAGTGGAACCGTATCTCGATTGCGCAACCTGTATCCTAGGTCCACCCAAAATACAAGCGCTATCTCTTCCATCAATTTTTCTAATCCCAGTGTAAGTTGTCAATTTACATTATTATTTAGAGCAATCAATATCCATGTTATTTCAATTACTGGGATGATATGGTGACAGTAACAATATCAATGATGTAACAATAACAATGTGGACAATATTAACGTGTAAACGGTAGAACAATAGAATAATGCATGTGTTACGGTCTAACAATATTTTTCAGTAATTTTTAATAACATGAATACAATAACAAGCTCAGATACTACTTAATAGATAGTCTCATCTAGAATTGATCAATATCTCATCCATCTGCACTAAAATACAATAGTAACTGATCTCTCAACCAATAGTCCCAATACAATCATCATAAACATCAAGTATCAATCAATGTTAAAGCATCTGATATGGTAAACCATCACCTCAATAAATCAATAACCAGCTATCTCATTCCCGTCGGTTTACTCTAATCCTTTATATTATCAGTATATCCATCTTCTAGTCACCAGTATATCAGAGTCTCGCATAAACAGTCAGCTATGTCTAGTCATATCCTCACCATCGAATAACAGTAAGATCATCGATCAAGATCATCACACGTTCTCACTTCTATTCAAGGTTAATCACAAAATCTAACATAAAGAATATACATCTCAGGTCACTCCAAATCTAATTAAGTCAATACATAGTTCTAAGCATCAAGGTAGATTCAGTCTTCTAGTAAAATAATATCATATTCTATCAGTCCTCAATATTTAAAAAGATTCCTATCTAAATAATCACCAAACAATTATCTCATAATACTTTACATGAAATGTACCACTCAACCACAAACATGAACTAGGTTAATCACTAGGTCCAGTCAAGTCACAGTCAAACATATATCACAAATAATCCTAAATCCGAAATGGTAAACAATCTATAATAAAATAGTAGGACAAGAGTATCTCCGTAATAGGTTATTGAATCCACTATACATCCATATGTTCTATTAATTCATATTAATAAAGTCTACACTCTTTCTTAACTCTAAGTCAATCTCCACTCTAATAAGAGTCCAATAATAAATCTAAGTATCAACAAATCTAATAAATCAAATAATGTTATCATCGATAAAGTGAGTCACCACATCTCAGTGCTAAGATACTAACTCTACACACACACATCAAAAATATATCAATTTCATTCTCCATCACCAGATCCAGTCTCACCCTAATATAGTCCACTGGTCTAATCTATCAATGAAGCAATCTCATTAATTATTCCTCAACTTTACAATTAAATTCTCATTGGTTATTACTAATAAGGAGGATCAAGACTATTACTCATCTGCCTAGAATAATGGAACGAATTGATAATACTATTGGTAACAGAGTAACGATATATCAATAAAATAACATTAGAGTATCACAATGTAACAATAGTGACCGGCATGAACAGAATAGCAGAATAATATATACATGTGCATGAAACATTAAGATAAAACGCTGAAATTGAGATAGACCAATAAACAAATACTCACATAAAATGACGCGATTTTGAAACCGAATCACCGTCCGGTCTCCACTGCACGAACCGGTACGAATCTCCGGATCATCCCATAGGTCAGTTTTTGAATCGCTACTGTATCAGGTCCATAACGAATATATATCCAGATCGGGTCTGAGTTTTCTGTTACCGGGTTCGGAGCGCACGAACAGGTCTGCATCACTGTAATATATAACCAAATACATATAGCCACACGTGCACATAAATGCACATGTATACACCCCTATACATATATATACGAGTATATACATACATACACATAATCATGTATATACTCAGGCATACACAATACTCACACACTTATAATCATGCGAACATTCATACATATATACATACACACTCTTACATAAACATATACAACAAACATGCACACCTCCATGCACACTTAGCACATATCCATAAATGTACCATCACATAATAATTTATGCACATTCAATCAAAAATGACACATACATAAAAACATACATAATAACATGAAATAGAGAGGAAAAGAGGGCACACTCATGGTGCAGGAGGAGACATGGCCGGGAGAAAGCCGCGACGGAGCTCGCTGGAGGTGGCGGAAGCCACAGAGGGGGAGAAACTCATAACCAGCCATGGAGAGTTCGACGACAGAGGAGGCGGAGGCCGCGAGGATGTCGGGGTTTCGCGAGCTGCCATCAGGGTCTCGCTAGAGAAGAAAGAGGAGGCCGTATGGTGGATTGGGGCTGCCAGCACAGGAAGGAGGAGAAGATTAGGTTAAAATTTTGGTTTAGAATTAGATATTTATATAGGAGATATTAATTGGTTATGATTATATAGTTAGGATTATGATAATTTAAGATTAGATTGTTATGATTAGGAGATAATGAGAGATTAGGTTAGTTAAAATTTTTATTTAATTAAGATAGCTATAGCATTTAGTAGTTAGGATAATGAGAATTGGGTTGGTTAAGATTTAGATTTGATAGATAAGATTAGATAGGGTTAAATATAGGAGAGAGAGATATAGGGTTAGTGATTAGGTAGTTAAGATATAGAATTACATAGTTAGAATTTCGGATTTAGTTGATAGGATAAGGATTAAAATAGATTAAATATTAGTTAGGATTTTATTTTGAACTAGAATTAGTTAAGATTGTGATTTTGAAAATAAGATGTAGATTTGGGTAAGTTAGAATTAGATATGATTTTTGTTAGGATTTGAATTTAAAATCAGATTAAAATTAGATATTGGGTAATATGTTTTGGTTTGGTTTTGACTCAAATAAAAGGAAAATAGAAGGAATGGAAATGGGCTCATGACTTGGGTCAAGAAAAAATAAAAGAAAGATGTGAAACGGATATGGGCTAATGGTAAAAAGTAAAGCATATGAAAATGAGTACTTGGGTTTGGATTGAGTTTAGGATAAAGAATAAGAAAATGAAAGAAAAAGGAAGAGAAAAATAGGGGGCAAGTAGTGAGTTTGTCTAAGAATAATACACAAAATAAATATCAATAATATTAATAACAAGAATAATAAGAATAATACGCAAAGATATTTAACAATAACAATAACATTAATAATAAGTACCAGTAGTAATAACCATAATAATAATACATAACACCAATAATAATTAACACAAAATACATGGAATAAAAAAAATATTATTATTCATTATTAAATTTTGTATTTCAAAAATAGAGGTATTACATTCTACCCACCTTATGAAAATTTCGTCCTCGAACTTTCAATAAAGTCGGGAATGATAAAAATCAAGTTAAAAGAGAAGATAAATCTTTCACGTCACTCCTCACTGTATCATGGGCCCACCACGCTTTTGCTGCGCGCTCTGATCTCCGCTACCAGCTTCAACATGGACTGATCAAATTCAGGAGATAAATCAGGGTAATAGAATCGAGAAGAATGATAAAAATCAAGATGGAAATTCAGATCACTCTAAAAGAAGAGTTGGAACCAGGGATATTAAAAGATCAAATAGATGGATATCCAAAGAGAGTATGATCAATTCTCAAGTAGACTCAATATCATTGTGTGAATCCTATATGTATATTAGTATGTCAAAATAATTTGTTTCAAGTTACCGGTAAGAACTAGGTCCTCTTTGAGTAAGCCTGGCTCTGATACCAAGAAAATCTTGTCACGTCCCGCTTCCCAAAATATGAAAAAACGGAGTTGTGATGAGAGTCGGCGACGTATATACGTGAGGAGAATACCCCACGTATACACGCTAAGCCTAATGTAATCCGAACAAGTTATAAAAATCTACTAAAATGAATCATGATCATTGCAATATCACATATAAGCATCTACACATGATAACATATGAATAAGGAATAAAATAAGAACTGATAGTAAAGTATAGAGGATCAGGGAAACTACAAAATTGATATGAATGAAAAGAAAGACAATAATATCAGAGTGGATAGAGGGAAACTCCAGCTCCTCGCAACATGTCCAGTCTCAATCGAACACCTGATCAATAACATGAAACATCCAGTACCTGAACGTGCAAATTCAGGGTCATCAGAAAGCAACCTAATGAGAGTGTAAGAAAAAAGAAGGTGCTCGTGCATATAAATAGTGTGTACAAATGATAAACAATACTGAAATAAGACAGATATAACATATGAAATATGAACAGAGAGCAATAAAGTCAGTCAATATAGAAATCAAATGTCAAATTAGGTCAGGTGTCTATCACAATCTATATATATATATAATGTAGGAAAAATAAGTAATGATAGGGTCCAGTATACAATCAGGTGTCCATTATAACATGTATATATCTATGTTCAGTCTGTAATATCGATATAATATTTCAGTTTTGTTATTAATTATATCAGCGAACACTAATTGTCACCTGTAATAGACGCATCCCATACTACGCCTATCACATGTATCAATCGAAGTCCTATGTTATTAAAATCAATAGAAGAGACATTGTTCATACTTTAGGTGGGTTCCGTACATACCCGGAACCACGATCTAATCACCTGGCGCTGAACCAGATCCTATCGCTTGGTAGTCAATAACACTAACAATATGTCAATACCAATAACAATATGAACAATACAGGATGTCAGTCATTTCCCAGAACCCTGCAGTAGAACCGTATTTCTGCTGCGCAACCTATATCGTAGGTTCACCCAAAATACAGACGCTGTCTTCTCCATCAATTTTTTCACTCCTAGTGTAAGTTGTCGATTTATATTATTATTTAGAGCAATTAATATCTATGTGATTTCAATTATTAGGACGATATAGTGACAGTAACAATATCAATGATGTAACAATAACAATGTGGACAATATTACCGTGTAAACGGTAGAACAATAGAATAATGCATGTATTACGGTCTGACAATATTTTTCCAGTAACTTTCAATAATATGAATACAATAACAAACCCGGATACTGCTCAATAGATAGTCTCATCTAGAACTGATCAATTTCTCATCCATCTGCACTAAGATACAATAGTAACTGATCCACAACCAATAGTCCTAATACAATCATCACGAATATCAAGTATCAATCCATGTCAAAGTATCTGATATGGTAAACTATCACCTGAACAAATCAATAACTAGCTATCTCATTCCTGTCAGTTTACTCTAATCCTTTATATTTTCAGTATATCCATCTTCTAGTCACCAGTATCAGAGTCTCGCATAAACAGTCAGCTATGTCTAGTCATATCCTCACCATCGAATAATAGTAAGATCATCGATCAAGATCATCACACGTTCTCACTTCTATTCAAGGTCAATCACAATATCCAACATAAAGAATATACATCTCAGGTCAACTCTAAATCTAAATAAATCTATACATAGTTTCAAGTATCAAGGTAAATTCTGTCTTCTAGTAAATTAATATTATATTCTACCAGTCCTCAATATTAGAAAGATTTCTATCCAAATAATCATCAAACAATTGCCTCATAATAATTTACATGAAACGTACCACTCATCCATAAACATGACTAGCTAATCACTAGATCCAGTCAAGCCACAGTCAAAGATATACCATAAATAATCCTGAATCTGAAATGGTAAACAATCTATAATGAAATGCTAGGACAAGAATATCTCAGTAACATGTTATTGAATCCACTATATATCCATGTACTTTATTAATTCATATTACTCCAGTCTACACTTATTCCTAACCATAAGTCAATCTCCACTCCAATAAGAGTCCAATAATAAATCAACAGATCTAATAAATCAAGTAATGTTACCTATCGATAAAATGAGTCACCACATCTCAGTGCTAAGATACTAACTCTACATACAATATATGTATATGTACACACACACACACACCAATAATATATCAATTTCATTCTCCATCACCTGATCCAGTCTCACCCTAATATAGTCCACTGATTCAATCTTGAAATACACCTAGAGGGGGGGGTGAAAAGGTGTTAATGCTAATCTAATGCTCTTTTTAAACAAGTTAAGATGAATGATGTAAGCGGTCACTCAAAATAAGAAATTGAAGCCAAATTCCCCATGAAGGGCTCTAAAACTTCTCCTCTTTGATTCTTCTAGATTATGAGTTAAGGTGCTTAATTGCTTCCTTGTTGATATGAGTATAGACTGAAAAACATAAGAATATGAAATGAATGCAATAATGAAGACAAAGTAAGTGTTAGCACAAGTATTAGAATGTAAGACAATAAAGAGCAAGAAGGAAAACAATCGCAAACACAATAGAATTTGTTTCGAGGTTCGAGCCACTGCTCTATGTCCCCGCCTTCACCACTATGAAGGATTTCCACTAAATTCACAAAGAAAACTTCCACACAGGAACCTTACACCCAAGGGATTACAGTTGGTCTACAAAAGACCGGAGTACCCAACTCTAACAATACAATCCTCACGCAAGAGGAACCACAACTCAAAGAATAAAGGTCACATGGTGATGTAAAAAGACCACAAACTCTCTTTACAACTTCTATAGAGTGGACTATGATTTTTGGCTCAAGAAGTGAAGTGAGAGAAAAATTTCAGTAGTAGAAGTTAAGAAGACTTGAAATTCAACTGAAAAATTTTACAATTGAAAGAACTCTGAAAATGGAAAGCAATGAAACACTTCTTCTCTTGAAAACTTGAAAACTTGGATATTTTTCTTGTGGAAAACTAAGGACCAATGACCTCTATTTATAGGGAATAGATAAATACTATTCATAAGTGATACTAGGTCATTAGGGGTGAGTTTAGCCACTTGGAAACAAGAAATCGCCGTTGGAATCCATAAAAAACAAAACAGATTCAAAATAGAGCCGTTAGAGCCAATCTGGCCAGTTACCGGTCGACCAGCCGGTCGACCAGCAAGCCACTTGGCAACTAGCCATTGGCTCCGGCCGACCGCCCGGTCGACCGTAGGTTATTTTTAAAAAAGAAATATGAACTGTCGGTCGACCGGCCTGGTCGACCGGCAAAACCCGAGAGTGAGGGTCATGTAGTCGGTCGAACGATCGGTCGACCGCAGGGTCTGACGATCGACCGGCAGACGTGCACAGACGTGGACGCCCACGACCATAAGGCCCGGTTGACTGGCCGGTCGACCGTGTTGGCCTGAACAACTACGGTCGACCGCCCGGTCGATCAGAATGGCCTGAAATGAATTAGAAACATATTTTTGATCTTTGAAAATATTTTTAAGATATTTTGAAATAGTTTGAGGGTACTGAAGCATAGTATAGGATATAATATTCATGTTCTAAACTTGATATAAAAATTTGAAGAATTTATGAAACATGTATTAATATCCAAAAAATCAATACTAACCAAAAACTTGTATTTTGAAAAGTGTATTTTTGTGTGTGTATCTTCTTGAGCACTGCTATCATATCCTTACTCTTTAACATACTAATTTCTTACAATGGCTCTAGACGACTATAAGATGTTCAACTCGGGCTTTTTCATTTGCATCGTTGGATAACTTGAATTCTTGATCCCGTATTTGAATCACCACCACCTTCTTTTAGGGAAGAAAACAACTTGAATCCTTAGAACCCTGAAACGATCTTAAACACTTAAACTTAATTAGTACAAATAACATATATGTTTTGTGATCATCAAAACTCTAAAACCGGGTGATTGTAACCTTGGGCCAACAATCTCCCCCTTTTTGATGATGACAAAACATATGAGTTATTTTAAAACAAAAACGTAAGGAGCTTGAAAAAAGCTCCCCCTCAAATCATGCTATCTAACAAGTATAAGAAAAGAATATGTCCTTTTTAAAAAAATGAAATGATTTTAACAAACATGAATTGTAGCATAAGAAAGAATTGTAGCATAAGAAAGAAATATGTAACTCAAATATACTTCTCCCCTTTTTTGTCATGCATCAAAAAGGGTTAAGCCAATAAAATATTTTTGAAGAGTATCTGGAAAGCTCTCATGAGTCCATAACACAAACATTTAATTCACCACAAATAAATAGAAATCTATTATAATCTAGTGGTTTAGTAAAAATATCAGCAAGTTGAAAATTGGTGGAAACATAATCAATTTCAATATCACCTTTCTCATAATGATCTCTAAGAAAGTGATATCAAATGTCAATGTGCTTTATCTTACTATGTTGATTTGCATTCTTAGTCATATGAATAGTACTAGTATTATCACAAAATATTTTAATATGGTCATAATATAAATCATAGTCAAGGAGAGTATGTTTCATCCAAAGGACTTGAGCACAACAAACCCCTGCCGTAACATACTCCGCCTCGGCGGTTGAGAGGGCTACAGAATTTTACTTCTTGGAAGACCATGAAACAAAGCAATTTTCTAGAAACTGACATGTTCCACTAGTACTCTTCCTATCCACTCTACAACCCGCATAGTCGACATCCAAAAAACTCGTCATGAAAAATTGTCCGGTCTTCGGATACCACAAACCCATTCAATGGTGCCCTTAAGGTATCAAATAATGCGTTTTACCGCAATCAAATGGGACTCTTTACGACACGATTGAAATCGAGCACAAAGACATACACTAAATATAATGTCCGGTCTATTAGCCGTTAAATATAATAAACTACCAATCATGCTACGATAGAGTTTAATGTCTACATTTATACCTTGTTCATCCTTATCAAGTTTTGTGGTGGTAGCCATGAGAGTCTTGCTTGTCTTAACCCCTTCAAGCCCAAATTTCTTGATAAGTTCCTTCGTGTACTTGACTTGATTTATAAGAATCCCATCACTCCTTTGCTTGATTTGGAGACCAAGGAAGTAGTTAAGCTTGCCCATTATAGACATCTCAAATTTCTCCTTCATGCATGATTCAAAATCTTTTCAAAATTGCTCATAAGTAGAACCAAATATAATATCATCAACATATATTTGAACAATAAGAATATCATTTTCAATATGTTTAGTAAACAAAGTAGTATCTATTTTTCCTTTAGCAAAACTATTTGAAATAAGAAAAGATGAAAGTCTTTCATACCAAGCTCTAGGAGCTTGTTTTAAACCATATAAAGCTTTGTCTAGTTTGAAAATAAAATCCGGATGTGTAGGATCAACAAACCCAGGGCTTGTTCAACATACACCTCCTCTTCAATAAATTCATTTAAAAATATACTTTTGACATCCATTTGAAAAAGTTTAAAATCTTTATAGGAGGTAAAAGCAAGTGTTATCCGTATGGCTTCAAGACGTGCTACGGGTGCAAAGGCTTCCTTAAAATCAATTCCTTCGATTTGGGTGTAACCTTGGACCACTAACCTAGTTTTATTCCTAACAACATTGCCCGACTCATCCATCTTCTTTCTAAAAATCTATTTAGTGCCAATTGTTGGTCTATTATGGGGTCTAGGAACAAGATGCCAGACTTGGTTGCACTCAAATTGATTGAGTTCCTCTTGCATGGTAAGCAACCAATATGAGTCACCCTCAGCTTCGAGGATGTTCTTTGGTTCAAAATGAAAAATAAAAGCATAATGGACACAAAGATCATGGAGTTTAGAACGAGTAGTTATCCCTTTTGATACTTCACCTAAAATTAGATCCTTGGGATGATGTGGAGTGAATCTCCAATCCTTTGAAAGTGGTTGTGTGGCTACACTTTAACTTCTTGGACTTCACTTTGCACATCAACCTTTGGCTTGTCTTCTTGTAGAGGCGAGTCTTTCAAAGTAATCCTCTCCATGTCTTCACCTAATGAATCTATTTCTACAATATTCTCAATAAAAACATTAGATTCCTTAAACTTTACATGTATAGATTCTTCAATAGTCATATTTGATTTGTTGAAGACTCTATAGGCTTTACTAGTGTTAGAATAACCAACAAAAATAGCTTCATAGGATTTTGCATCAAACTTACTTAAATACTTACTTAAATTATCTTTAGTATTTAAAACAAAACACTTACAACCAAAAACTTTAAAATAAGAAACATTTAGTTTTCTTGAATAGTAAATTTCGAAAGAAGTTTTAGAAGTATTTTATAAAAGAAAACCCTATTTGATATGTAACAAGATGTGTTTACGGCCTCGGCCCATAGATATTGAGGGAGACCGCATTCATTTATCATAGTCCTAGCCATTTCTTGTAATGTTCGATTTTTCCTCTCAACTACTCTATTTTGTTGTGTTGTTTTAGGAAACGGTAATTCATGTTTAATTCCATTTTCTTCACAGTAAGTGATAAAGGTTTGGCTATTGAATTCACCACCTCTATCACTCCTTATTCGTAAAATTGAAGAATCATTTTCCTTTTCAACTCTTTTTCTAAATATTTGAAAATGTGAAAAGGCTTGATTTTTGTGTTCTAAAAAGAAAACCCAAGTAAAACGAGAAAAAATCATCAACCAAAATAAAAGCAAAACGATTTCCACTTAGACTTTTGGTTTTAGTAGGACCAAACAAATCTATATGAATTAACTCCAAAGGTCATGATGTCATGATATTCTTGATGGATTTGAAAGAGGACTTGGTTTATTTCTCAAGTTGGCACGCATTATAAATGCGGTCCTTTTCAAATTTCAAGTAAGGAACACCTTCACTGCTTCCTTATTGTTTATTCTAGATAGATGATCAAAATATATATGGCCTAGTCTTCTATGCCACAACCAAGAGTCATCATTGAAGGCATTCAAACAAGTGACATTATGTTGCATATTAGAAATATCAATCATGTATACATTGTTTTTACGAAAACCGGAAAGTATACCTGCATTAGTTTGTCTATCAAAAATATTACAAGCTAAGTTATCAAAAATTACATTAAAATTTTTATCACAAAGTTGACTAACACTCAGGAAATTATGCTTGAGGCCATCAACTAAAGCAACATTTTCAATCATAGGAGATGGACCAAGTTTAATGTTACCTATACCAACAATCTTTCCTTTAGAGTCATCTCCGAAGGTGACGGTGCCACCTTCGTGGTATCTTGATAGGGTTGCAAAATTGTTGATATCCCATGTCATGTGCCTTGAGCAACCACTATCAAGATACCACCTCTCCCTACGTCTTAGAGCTTTGGAGTGTACCTACATCATGTAACAAATTCGTTGACTTTGGTACCCAAATTTTCTTGGGTCCTTGAATGTTAGCATTACGAACCCAAACATGATTATTAGATGCATTTATTCCATCATAACAAAATTTAGCCATATGACTCTTTCGGCCACAATATGTGCATGCATAAATTTTACCGTATATGAATACATGATGAGTGTGTGGAGTGTGAACATGTTTTGGGTGTTTAGCATGATGTGAGTGTGAAAGTTGTGATTTATGAACATGGGTGTGTGTAGCATGTGATTATTTCTTTGGGATATGTTTCTTAGGAAACATAGCCTCTAATCTAGATTTATCAAATTCACATTTCTTTAAAACTTTCCCTAAAGAGTTAATTTTGTTCTTAAGCATGGAAATATCATCTTTATCTATTGAGGAAATTTTTCTTTACAAAAAATTTTATAAGTATCAAAATCCTTTTAAGTAGAGGTGAGAGTTGAAAACAATTCATCTTTTTCTTTTGTGAGAATGAAAACTTTGTGGTTAAGAGTTTCATTTTCCTTTTTTATTTTTAAATATTTCTTTTTAAGAAAATCATAATTTTGAGATAGTTCTTCCAAAGTTTCTCCTAATTCATCCATAGATAATTCACAATTGTCAATAGATGATTCGGGGGTTACCTTATTTGTGTTCTCATTTGCCATGAAACACATGTGGGCCGTGACAATTTCTTCATCGGATTCACTTTCCGAATCCCATGTAGCCTTTAAGACCTTCTTCTTGTATGACTTCTTAGAGGTGGAGGGTTTGCCCTTATTTTCTGGGCACTCCGCAACGATGTGCCCCGGCTTCCGACAATTGAAGCAAATGATTTTCTTTTCTTTTTTTCCTTGCCATTTCTTTCTATTTTGAAATTTTGCCTTGTTGTACATTCTTCGAACGTTCTTCATAAGAAGAAAAAGATCTTCATCATCCTCTTCTTCATCATCTTCGTCGGAGTAGGTGGAAGAGCTTTTGAAAGCGATTGCTTTCTTCTTTGGAGGAGCCATCTCTTCCCTAACCTTTCTTTCCATCTCATGGGTCTTGAGGTTCCCAATGAGACCAATGAGCTCCATTTCCTCCTTATCGTTGAGCTCCTTCAAGGTTGTACCTTTGACTTCCCAAGAAGGTGGGAGTGCACGAATGATCTTCCTCTCCTTTTGATCGTTGTCGATGCCGTCACCTAGAGAAGTAAGACCATTAGTAATTTTTATAAATTTAGTAAGCATATCATCAATAGATTCATTTTCTTGCATGGAGAAGTTTTCATATTGGGAACGTAAGAGGTCAACTTTAGCCCTCTTTACTTGTGATGTTCCCTCATGAGTGACCAAGAGGTGAGTCCAAATCTCATATGCGGATTTGTAATGTATGACTCTAGCAATGTCATTATCATTAAGAGCTTGAAGTAAGGCATATTGTGACCTAGCATTTACGTCAAACTCTTTCATGACAATATCGGACTAAGTGTCCTCATCACCAAGGGGTGCGCTAAAAGGTTTAGTCACCACCTTTGCAACCCGGCTTCCTAAGGATTGCAAAAATACGGTCATCTTAACCTTCCAAATGAGAAAGTTAAGGCCATCAAACTTGGGTGGGGTCTTAATACCTTCGGCCATCTTTTCTAATGAGTATGAGGATGAAATATTAAAAATATGATTAGCAATTTAGGATCTCTTTAAGGATGTTAAGCCAAGAACCTAGAGACCAAAGCTCTGATACCAATTGAAAAACACCTAGAGGGGGGTGAATAGGTGTTAATGCTAATCTAATGCTCTTTTAAATAAGTTAAGATGAATGATGCAAGCAGTCACTCAAAACAAGAAACTGAAGCCGAATTCCCCGTGAAGGGCTTTAGAACTTCTCCTATTTGATTCCTCTAGATTATGAGTTGAGGTGCTTAATTGTTTCCTTATTGATATGAGTATAGACCAAAAAATGTAAGAATATGAAATGAATGCAATAATGAAGACAAAGCAAGTGTTAGAACAAATATAAGAATGTAAGACAACAAAGAGCATGAAGGAAAATAATCGCAAACTCAATAGAATTTGTTTCGAGGTTCGAGCCACTGCTCTACGTCCCCGTCTTCACCACTATGAAGGATTTTCACTAAATCCACAAAGAAAATTTTCACACAGGAACCTTACACTCAAGGGATTACAATTTGTCTACACAAGACCGGAGTATCCAATTCCAACAATACAATCCTCACACAAGAGAAACCACAACTCAAAGAATAAAGGTCACTTGGTGATCTAGAAAGACCATAAACTCTCTCTTACAACTTCTATAGAGTGGAGTATGATTTTAGGCTCAAGAAGTGAAGTGAGAGAAAAATTTCAGTAGTAGAAGTTAAGAAGACTTGAAAACCAACTGAAAAATTTTGCAATTGAAAGAACTTTGAAAATGAAAAGCAATGAAACACTTCTTCTCTTGAAAACTTGAAAACTTGGATATTTTTCTTGTGAAAAACCAAGGACCAATGATCTCTATTTATAAGGAATAGATAAATACTATTCATAAGTGATACTAGGTCATTAGGGGTGAGTTTAGCCACTTGGAAACAAGAAATCACCGTTGGAATCCATAAAAAATAAAACAGATTCAAAATAGAGCCGTTAGAGCCAATCTGGCCAGTTACCGGTCGACCGGCCGGTCGACCGGCAAGCCACTTAGCAACTAACCGTTGGCTCTGGTCAACCGCCCGGTCGACTGTAGGTTATTTTTAAAACAGAAATATGAATTGTCGGTCGACAGGCACGGTCGACTGGCAAAACCCGAGAGTAAGGGTCATGCAGTCGGTCGACCGGTCCGGTCGACCGGCAGACGTGCACGCCCACGGCCATAAGGCCCAGTCGACCGGCCGGTCGACCGTGTTGGCATAAAACAACTACGGTCGACCGCCCGGTCAACCGGAATGGCCTGAAATTAATTAGAAACAGATTTTTGATATTTGAAAATATTTTTAAAATTTTTGAAATAGTTTGAGGGTAGTGAAGCATAGTATAGGATATAATATTCATGTTCTAAACTTGATATAAAAATTTGAAGAATTTATGAAACATGTATTAATATCCAAAAAACTAATACTACCCAAAAACTTGTATTTTGAAAAGTGTATTTTTGTGTGTGTATCTTCTTGAGCAATACTATCATATCCTTACTCTTTAACATACTAATTTCTTGCAATGGTTCTAAATGACTGCAAGATCTTCAACTCGGGCTTTTCCATTTGCATCGTTAGATAACTTGAATTCTTGATCCCGTATTTGAGTCATCACCACCTTCCTTTAGGGAAAAAAACAACTTGAATCCTTAGAACTCTGAAACAATCTTAAACACTTAAACTTAATTATTACAAATAACTATATATGTTTTGTGATCATCAAAACTCTAAAACCGGGTGATTGTAACCTTAGGCCAACAAATCTATCAATGAAGCAATCTCATTAGTTATTCCTCAATTTTATAATTAAATTCTCATTTGGTTATTAGTAATAAGGAGGATCAAGACTAATACTCATCTGCCTAGAATAATGAAACAAATCGACAATACTGTTAGTAATAGAGTAACAATATATCAATAAAATAATATCAGAGCATCACAATGTAACAATAGTGACCGGCATGAACAGAATAATGCAGAATAATATATACATGTACATGAAACATTAAGATAAAAGCTTAAATTGAAATAAACCAATAAACAAACACTCACATGAAATGACACAGTTTTGAAACCGAATCACCGTCCGGTCTCCACTACACGAATCAGTACGAATCTCCGGATCATCCCATGGGTTGGTTTTCGAATCGCCAGTGTATCGGGTCCATAACGAAAATAAATCTAGATCGGGTCTGAATTTTTCCGGGTTCGGAGCGCACGAACAGGTCTACATCGCTGAAACAATAACCAAACATATATAGCCACACGTACACATACATGCACATGTATGCACCCCTATACATATATATACGAGTATATACATCCATGCACATAATCATGCATACACCCAGGCATACATAATACTCACACACTTATAATCATGCATACATTTATACATTCATACATATACACTCTTACATAAATATATACAACAAACTTGCACACCTTCATGCACACGTAACACATATCCACAAATATGCCATCATATCATAATTTATGCACACCTAATCACAAATGACACATACATAAATATATACATAATAACATAGAAATAAAGAAGAAAAGAGGGCACACTCACGGTGCAGGAGGAGACATGGCCAAGAGAAGGCCGCAGCGGAGCTCCCTAGAGGAGGCGAACGCCGCGGAGAGGGAGAAACTCATGGTCGACCATGGAGAGTTCGACGACAGAGGAGGCGGAGGCCGCGAGGATGTCGTGGTGTCACGAGCTGCTGTCGGGGCCTTGCTAGAGAAGAAAGAGGAAGCCGTATGGTGGGTTAGGGCTGCCAGCAAAGGAAGGAGGAGAAGATTAGATTAGGGTTTTGGCTTAGAATTAGATGTTTATATAGGAGATGTTAATTGATTATGATTATATAGTTAGGATTAGGATAATTTAAAATTAGATGGTTAGGATGAGGAGATAATAAGAGATTAGGTTAGTTAGAATTTTTATTTAATTAAGATAACTATTGAATTTAATAGTTAGGATATATGAGGATTGGGTTGATTAAGATTTAGATTTGATGAATAGGATTGGATAGGATTAAATTTAGGGGGAGAAAGAGAGATATAGGGTTAGTGATTAGGTAGTTAAGATATAGAATTACATAGTTAGGATTTAGGATTTAGTTGATAGGATAAGAATTAAAATAGATTAAAGATTAGTTAGGATTTTATTTGAAATAGAGTTAGTTGAGATGATTTTAAAAATAGGATGTAGATTTGGGTATGTTAGAATTAGATATGACTTTTGTTAGGACTTGAATTTAAGATAAAATTAAAATTTGATATTGGGTAATAGGTTTTAGCTCAAATAAAAGAAAATAAGAAGGAATGAAAATGGGCTCATGGCTTGGGTCAAAGAAAAATAAAAGAAAGATGTGAAACGAATATGGGTTCATGGTAAAAAGTAAAGCATATGAAAATGAATACTTGGGTTTGGATTGAGCTTAGGATAAAGAATAAGAAAATGAATGAAAAAGAAAGAGAAAAATAGGGGGCAAGAAGTGAGCTTGTCTAAGAATAATACACAAAATAAATATCAATAATATTAATAATAAGAATAATAACAATAATATAGAAAGATATTTAACAATAACAACAATAATAATTACCAATAGTAATAACCATAATAATAATACATAAATTCATGCAATAAAAGAAATATTATTATTCATTATTAAATCTTATATTTCAAAAATAGAGGTACATGTTGAGATAGATGTCAAACAAATAGTCCCACATCGGTTAGACATAAGGATGATCTTGGGTTTATAAGAATATAGGCAACTCCACCTAGAAATCTAGTCTTTTCGAATGGTGCCCAATGTCCTTACAAGTGATATCAGAGCCATGCCCCGAACTTAGTCCGTGAAGGTACAGTAAAAGTCCCTGTGAAGCTAGTTGGACTCTCGAGGATTTGGCGACGGAGTCTTGCTTTACTTTACATAAGGCTTTTCATGCAGTAAAGAGAAGTAATAAACTGCAATTTGTGCTTCACATAAAGGCATGTGGACTCAACACAATGAAGCGAATCTCAATGGAGCATATGATCTTCCAAGTGTGAAAAATGATAAGCTTACATAGAGACTCTTTGTTCGAGGGAGATTGTTGAGATGGATGTCGAACAAGTGTAGTCTCACATCTGTTAGACATAGGGGGATAGTCTTGTGGGTATATATGGATTTAAGCAACTCCACCTAAAAGTCTAGTCTTTTGGGATTGCGTCCAAGTTCTTACACCACACGGATCGACCGCCACTTCGTCCGCCGCTGTGTATGCTGGAGCTCAGTACTCCTGGAAGGGTTCAGGTCGACTGTCACTTTGTCAGCTACTTCGTCTGTTGATCCCAGAGTCGTACTGCAACTCTCTATTGGGTTTCAGATCAGCTACCAGGTCGACCGCCCAGTGCAGAAGTCCAGTTTTGAACTTTTGTACGATCGATCGCCAAGTTGATGCAGTTTGAGGTTGAAAAAGTGAGGGAATTTTGAAAATATCTTTCCAATTTTTACTTGGAATAAAACACAAGTCAAACCAACTGTATAGAATTTTTTCACCATTGAAATTTTCACATTGCAAGCCAATCGACCATTGGGTTGACCGCTGGCTTTCAAATTTGAATTTGGCTTTTGATCTTTATGACAACACATTGACTCAAGGCATTTGGTGGTCGACCGGATGTGCGCAATTTCGAATTTGTGAGAAGATTTGAACTTCATATTTTACGTTGAACTTGTTTTCACCTAATCTTATCTTCTCCTATTTATAAATACTAATTTGCTTTATTCTCTTACGACTTAACTTACAACTTTTACATTCAAAAAAGTCACTCAAAGAGTTTTTGAGTAAAATTCTTTTTAAGAGTTTATTTTTCCTATTATATTTAAAAGTTCAAAGCGGGAACGAAAGAGAATGGGATAAGAAAAAGGGCAAAAGAGTTGAGTGAGAAGGCTAACAAGGCAATGCAGGAAGGGGGGTCATCATGGACATGGAAGTTTTGGTTCAACAAATGCGTAATGTCAGCACAATAATTGAAGGAGATTAGTTGAAAGTAAGATTAAATCTAAAAGAGGAGAATGAGTGGATGCGGCATTCTTGTACTAAATAAACTAGATGTGCATGTACGTTATTTTGTGAAGCAATCTTGTACGGTTGTGCCCTTGTATGTTCATCTAAAGATATCACGTGGCCCCTTTATGATTTGTCGTATCATAATTCAGGGCATGAGAGCTCCACCCACTATTATGGGAGTTTGTGTCACAGTTGGTAACTTGGTATGCAATTGATCCATTTATATCAAATTATTTAATCAGCAGGAATCCAAAGACCAGGTAACATTGAGCGGATCCTTGAGTTGATATATAATCAGGAAAATATTGAATTTTTTCTTACTCAAGTTCAGGTGATCATGAAATCGAGCATTGACGTTATAAGAAAATCAAGACAGCAGGTCAATTTTAAGTTTCAGCTGTTGACAGTTGTTGACACTTTAAAAAAGACAAGATTCTGACTGGCCTGAACAATGTCTAAACTTGTTGACATTTACAAATGACAAGTGACAGACAAGCTGACGACTGGTTCTGTACTTGTTGACATTTATAAAAGATAAGTGACAGATAAGCTGGCAACCAGTTTTCACCCATCCCCGAGGGACAAAGAAGCAACTTGGACTCTACTGATCCAGTGAAGCAGACAGTGAGCCCGGATTGTCTCTAAACAGACCTCAGCAGGTCTAAGATGCTAGCACTTAGCATCACATGAGTACAAAGGGATAGCCTCGCTTGAGAGGTTAAGATCACCTAATTTCGCCTTGAAGCCATTCACAGCTCCGTTAGGAAGCTACCTTATAGCTTCGCCTGAAGTGCTCAAGTTAACTCCGCAGAGAGTTAGCTTCGCTCAAAGCCACATGCAACCACGCAGAAGGATATTCGGTAGCTTCGCCACAGATGTTATCTAGCTCTGCTGAAGAGCTTTCTTCTGATGTTTCTTCCAGCTCCGCTGCGAGCTCGACGCGGGCAGCTCCGCTGCGGGTCAGTCATGGTCAACCTTTGACCAACTAAATCTCCAGATGAGATCAAATCTATTCAGAGTCAAGATCAAATCCAATCAAGATCAAATCTGAGATCAAATTTGGCAGTTGATTGCCATAATCTCTTGACTCTCCTAAAACGAGTAAGAGGATCAAGGGAGATCTTCCAATTATATGGAAAAGATCAAAACAATCAGGAGACTGATCTACCTGCTACTTTTAGCTTCACAGAAGTTGATTCTAGCCTCACAGCAAGCCTACTTTTCAGATTTGAACAGATTTGATTCAACCTGTTTTCAGATTTTCAAGGGACAATTATACCCCTGCTCTCCCTATAAATAGCCCACCGGGGCACAAGGAGAGAGATCTACACAAGGAGAGAGATCGACACAAGAAGAGACGCACGCGCAAGAGAGACCCTTGCACGAGAGGACCTCCACACGACGCGAAAGGACGCGCACAGAGAGAGAGAGAGGCTAAACAGAGATTTATTCTCTTGCTTCCAAAATTCAGAGACTTCAGAGAACTGCTTCTCTAATCAGGGTGCTGATACCCTAATACTTTCTTCTCAAGGAATCTCTTGAATCAGGCGAGAAGGAATTCCTATGCGAAGGCGGTTTTGAGAAGTAACAAGAGGGTTCTACCAACCTTCTGTTCTCCGATTCCCCGAACCAGGCGAGAAGGGAATCTCATCGCTCGCATCGTCAAAAGGATAAAGTGGTCGCGTGCTGACCAGACTCCTACCGGCACACTTCTCTAGAATCTCCGAGGATATCTACTTGTAATCTTTTATGTTACTTGTAATTTAGCTCCTCTACCCTTTTCTTTTTTGTAAGTTTTCCCCTTTGCAAATCAATAGAAAACAAGATGGCGACTCCGCTGGGGATTGATTTCTCCACTGCTGAGAAACAAGTGTCGCAATGCGACGAACAGACCTTCGGGTCTATCTCTAAATTTAAGGAAGCTAATATGACCAGAGCCCTTCTGGCTAAATCTTCAAAGCAAGTCTTTGCGGAGACAGATAAGACTCTCTGCGAGCCTACTGCGGTCCTCTGGCGTAACAAGGAAGCAGGCCCGCAATCTAAGCCTATTACTTTCAAGAACCTGGTCGTTCACTTCAACAAAGGAAAATTTGAAGAAGTCCTCTCTGAGGGTGGTCTAATGCTTCATGCACGGAAGCATAGAAAGGTCTCCATGGCCAAGGCCTCAGAAGCAAAATTCTGTCAGCATCCCTCAGCCTCGCGTGTGGCTAGTCAGGTTCCCCGCAAACCTATACCTCCCTTGTCAAAGCAGATGTGGAGGCCAAAGCAGAAGGCTCTGAATAAAGCCTCAGGCGTAGCTACGCCACAAGTGCGTCTCTCTTGCGAAGAAAAAGGCAAGATGCCTGCCTGCTCCAATAAGGCTGTTAGCCGCGAAGTCACAGCGACGACCGTACCTTCGCCCAATTCTAGAGCAGTAACGACTCGCGCCAGCCTCGTTCTCATGAGCGAAGCTACTGTACCACAGGGTACGCATGAGGTTCTTAGCCGCGAAGCTGGAACCAAAGCACCACAGCGTGCTTCGTTCCCCAGTCCTTCAAATATGAAGCTCGCTCTTCGCAGCGGAGCTAAGGGATTGTCCCTAAGTGCTGATAGCGTTGCTTATGCAGCTTCAGCGCCCATGGGCGTTTCTAAAACTTTTAGCCGCAAATCAAGAGCCAAAGCACTATCTAAGGCTAACCGCCTTCGCAGTAGCATAGCGGATAAAGCACCACATCGTGCTTCACTTCCTAGTTCATCAAGCGCTAAGCTCGCGCCTCGTAGCAGAGCTAAGGGATTATCCCTAAGTGTTGACAGTGTTGCTTATGCAGCTCCAACACCCAAGGACATTCCCAAGGTACTTAGCCGCGAAGCTAGAGGTGAAGCACTATTTAGTACTAATCCCCTCTGCGGTGATAAAAGGAGCAGGATATCGTCCTATGCGTGATTCAACAGAGCCTCTGCGCTGGATCGTTTAGGGCTAACTGGGTCCGACTTGCGGGAATTCTTGACAAGCAAATGGAAGTTAGAATCTTTCCAAACTCCTTCCTCCTGTTGTCAACAAGTGGGATGTCAGTTGGTGACAGTCCACTCAGTCCATTGCCGGCTAGGACCCATCCCCGCTACTCCTCCAGGCCGACGATCAGTTTTTGATCGACTATCGTTACAAGCTCCGGTGAAACATCGTAAAAGGAGCATATCGCGAGATCTACCCTCTGCATCAGTTAACATGACCGGAAGAGGACGAGAGCTGCGCTGGGGCAGACAAGCATCCCACGACACTCCCTACAGCTCCCCAGATCCAGATTACAGTCCCGGCTTGGGCGAAGTCCTGGTATACAAAGAAGGTGTCTTCCGAAACACCAGATCTAGGGTTGCAATACCCTACAGTTTTGAGCAGCCATCTTCCTCAACGACAGTAGCCTCACCAGAAGCAAAGAGAGGATCAATCCAGTGGTCTGAGGAAGAAGATGAAGATAGTGGGTATGCCTTTTCGGCGACAGTCAACTCAGTGCGAACAGACAGAGCATCAGTTAATATGGCTGACAATGGTAATGACAATCTTCGTCGGCGTTTGGAAGCTCAGGAGCAAACTTTCAAAACCCAACAAGAAGCTCTGGACAACATTCAACAGATGCTCGCTCAACTCCTCAATAATCGGAATAACAATGATACCGGGAGCAATCACGACGAGGAAGAACATCTTAGCAATGAACAGCCGAAGACGGAGAAGTCCAAGGAGGGTTCTTCTTTGGACACTGAAGTCCTTAAGGGCATCCAAGCTCAAATTGCATCTCTAACTCAGAGGGATGAATTAAAGAAAGTAGGGGCAGTCCGTCCTCACCCGTTGGAGTGGGATTCAGTACCATACCCACCAAAGTTCAAACCACTAATGTTACATACGTACGATGGTAAAAGCTCGCCAAACCAGCACATCTACTATTTCCGGTCTCAGACCGGTAATGTTATAGACAATGATGCTATCATGGCTAGGCTGTTTATTGACACCTTAAAGGGGGTAGCATTTGATTGGTTCCGTAGTCTCCCTCCGGGTTCCGTCAATTCCTGAATTGACCTAGAAACCCGATTCCTTTCTCGTTTCTATGAGGACGATATCGAAGTAACCATGGACAAGCTCCTCTCCACCGTGCAGAGAAGGGCGAATCTGTCCGTGACTATATTGAGCGGGTCAGAAACTTGTCTTTGATGTGCCCAGCAGGGATGCCATTACCCATGCTCTTACAAACATATAGGCACAACTTCTTGGACCAAGTAGAGGTTCGCATGGGTGCTGTCAAAGCCCATACCTAGAAGGAACTGGTCGAACAAGCTGAGATAGCCGAAAAGTCAGCTAAAAAGTTCGAACCATCCACCCCTAAAAGCAAATGGGGTATGAACAATAAAGGACGTGGCGATATAACGCAGTCTTCTCAAGCCAAAGGGAAAGAGACTATGTCCATTGAATTTTCAGGGGATGTTCAGTCGAAGGCCAAGAAGAGCGGCTTCAATGATCAGGAATCTAAGTTTCCTCTGAAACAATACTCCTTCATGATCAGGCGGTCACAATATTCCATTTACTCCACAAAGGGAATAAAATGAAGCTACCGGAGGCTCAACGTCTTAATGAAATAGGACGCACGAATGATCCCAAATACTGCCTCTTCCACAGGATAATTCACCATCCTACCGACAAGTGCTTTGTCCTCAAGGACAGAATTCAACCTTTGATCGACGTCGGAGTCCTGACACTGAAGTCAGAGCAGAAGAAAGTCACTGCAAATATGGTAACCCTCGAGTTCGGCAAAACCCCAAAGGTCACAGTTCCTGACGGGACTTATCCAGTCCCTGTGCCACGGCTGGAAGTCAAACATCATGCAGTTAAAACTCAAGATAATAAGGGTTTTGTTCCCCTGACACTGGAGACAGGGAAAATCATGTGGATACACCCAGACCTTGTCCAAGACGAACAATGGAATTCAAAGAAGTCCAAGTCGAAGGGCAAATCTTGCAATGTCATCTCCATCTTGCCAGACGATGACAATTTCACATCTGCTTCTCTCAGTGATTCTGAAGGAGAAAAGCACGCTTGCGCGACGCAGGCTAACGTACCTCAACCGACAGGTACTCGATCCGAAAAATCATACTTAAAACAGTATGATAAGCTACTGATGAGACACAACAACAAACGACGTCAGTACAAGTACCAACACCTGCTTCGATTCCAACCAAGGGAAGGAGAAGCTTAAGGAAGTCCGGTTCGACCATGTCCTGAAGAAGCCTTCAGACCAAGGGCTTGGCACACCCTTTCGTTTTGACATATTGGCCCAGCTAGCCAATATCCCGACTCGTATTATAATACACGAGCTCCTTCGTCTCTCATAAGAGACAAGAGAAGCGCTCAGAGATGCGCTGGCTGATTCAGAATCATTCCTGATGTATATGCCAGAGATCCCTAAAGATGACGCTCAGTCTCCATGCCCTGAATGCCATCATGTACAATCAAAGGTGCCTGCTATTACCTTCACAGCGGAAGATATGCTTCTCAAAGATAACAAGCACGATCGACCTTTGTACTACATCGGATACATCGGTTCAACATGCAT
>JAVJIF010020387.1:0-66264 GCA_038442645.1 Agave tequilana | reverse complement strand
TTTTATTATGGACTCATTTGTGTTTAGGGATGTATATGTATACCTTTAGATTTAAACAAAACATACATATGCCTTGGAGTTAGTTTTATCTTTTTGAAAATTAAATTTTTTCATGTTTTTCATGTTTATAAAGGAATTTCATATTGAGCCTTATTGTCTATTCCCATGAATTTGTGATTACATAATTCTTACACTCACATTATTCTTATTTACTCATGATTGTTGTTTTTCATGAGCTTTATATGTGTTTTATAGACTTTGAGTGTCGATGATCGTGTGATTTACATGTTTTTCATGGAAAATATTCTTCTTTTATTCCTTACTTGAAGGATTTCGTACTAGTTTTCAAGATTATCATAAAACTAGTTGCGTATTTCTTCATTTTGAAAGAGTTTTCAAACTTGTCAAAATTATTTTCAAATCCTATTTTTAAAAACCCCTTCCATCGAAGGGCGGACGGTTGGGAGACCATGCCTTGTGAACCTAAATTGAAAATCTTTTTAATATGTGCATGAAAGGGAGGTATTATGAGTTATACACTTGATCCTCATCATATTTTCAATTGGTATCTCAATTGATATTTTTTGTATACTCATATTTTGTTTTCTATATATGTATACTTCAAACTTTAAATAGTATCAATTTCGATTGGTATTTACATTTTCATACATATATATGTGATTTGATTGTGCTTACTATATCTTTATATCTTAAAGCACAAATTATGTTTATGCTAAGCTTGATTTAGTCTTTAATGACAATTATTTTTCAATTGGTATCTCATACAAGCTTATGCATGATTTTTATTAGTATTTCATAAAGAGGGAGAAAATTCATGTTTTATCTTTCAAATTGGTATCTTTCAAGAGATTTCATTTTTCATTGATATCCTACTCTCACTCTTTATGATGAAAAATACTTTGTTTGGTATAGGCTAACATTTTTAGTATTGGTATCATATTTCATTTTACATTGGTATCTATATTGATATGAGTTATGTTTACCTAAATAAATTTGATTTTTACTTTCAATTGGTATCAAAAACTTACAAGACATTTTTTTTGCTATCAAGTTACTTTAAAATTGATTGTTACTTTCAATTGGTATCAAGATTTCCTATATATATATATATATATATATATATATATATATATATATATATATATATATATATATATATATATATATATATATATATATATATTTCAATTGGTATCAAAAATATACAATGTGTCATTTTTATTGGTATCAAAATTTACAAGACTTTTTTAAATTAGAATTAAGATTTTTTCTCATTGGTATCTTTTAATATCTTAAAATTTTTGTTTACTTTCAATTGGTATATTAAAAATATTTTGTTTATTTTTCATTGGTATCATAAATTGGTACAAATGGTTCGATGTATACCTTCATCCTAAATTGATATATATTTTAATTGGTATTATAATGTTTGATGTGTATTGCTTATATGCAAGGAAAGCTTAACATCTTCTTTATATATAGATTCATATTGAGTGTATGTCATATTGAAGTGATTGATCTTTTTTTGGTATGTAGTACACGTAGGAGGAGCTTCACATCTCCTTTTATACATTGCATATTATGCTTTATGTGGTTAGGGTTTAGTCATCTCTTTTCATATAAATGCATGTATACAGGGGGAGTTAACTTCACGACTCTCCTATTCATGAATATATGTCGCATATATATCTTTATTGTTTGATTTGTTTTTCACCCCTTTGTTGATAATTGACAAAAGGGGGAGAGAAATTCGGAGAATGTTTTTGTGTTTATATGCATGTTTAGAAATTCGGAGAATGATTTTGAGTTTATATGCTATTTACTTACAAATTGATATCATATATGCATGTGTATTTTTACAATTGGTATCGAGCATATGTTTTTGTTTATGCAAAAGGAGAGAAGCATTCTTCACTTACGCATGTTATATTGAGCATTCATTGCATATCTTTATGTTTATTTCTATGCATGAGTTAAGAGGGAGCTTCTATGAAGCTTAACTTTAATCCATGCATATATAACTCTATGAGTTTTGTCATCATCAAAAAGGGGAGATTGTTGGCCCAGAGGCCCTTCACTCTAGTTTTGATAATGAATAACTCATATAGTTATAGTTTACTAATAATGTTGTGATATTTAGTTTCAGATATTTGATCAAGATATTAGTAGGTGATTAGCTTCAACAAACATGTTTTGGAGCTTTCACATGTTGATTCAAGAGCTCGAGCATCAAGATCGCATCTAACACTCGGTTAGAGTCAAGCTCGGTGAATTGCGTTTGGATCGAGTCGGCTTGGAGACAAGAAGAGCTCGGTTTGTTTAGTTTAGATTGTTTAGATCTTATGTAAAGATTAAATAGTGTTGATATGCTCAAGTTCACATACACACACAAGTTTAAAGTTTATTTGGTTTTTGGTTTTTCGGTTTAACCGATTTTGGATTTCTGGTAAAAAAATATAGATATAAATCTTTTATGTATATTGGATTCTATCCATATACAATATGCTTCAAAATTATTTCAATATCATATTTTTTATTTACATGTGCTTTGAAAAAATCAGATTTCCATTTCAAAGTTTGGTTTTTAGAAAATACCGATTTTGGTTTAGGCAAAATTTTCATATCACAAAAATGGCTTAAATAGTTTATAATATGTGTTGAATTTTTATCACATATATTTATATTTTAAATAAAATAACTTATTTTTGTGAAATTTATGTGTATTTTATGGGATTTATTTAAAAACAAAAAGACAAGTTTTTAAATCCCTTAATAGCTGGACTGGCCTTCTGCCGGTCGACCGTAACGGTCGACCACTGCAGAAGTCGGTCGACCGGTCCGGTCGACCGACGTGCATAAACGTGAACGCCAGCTTGGGCTGGTGGGTAGGTTGACCGGGCGGTCGACCGTCCAGAGAGCTCTAATATCTGAAAATGGCCCTGGTCGACCGGCAGAGAGCAGCTGCTCTCTGTATCCAGTCCCGGTCGACCGGGCGGTCAACCGGTGGCACAACGGTCATAAAAATGACCGTTGGCTGGTCTACCGGGCGGTCGACCGGAAGGGCAATTCTGCCCTTTGCCAGACTGCTAACGGGCAGATTTTGAGAGGGTATAAATACCCACTCTCTTGAGCTGTTTTAGCTAAGTTTTTAGAGAGCAAAAATTTCCATTTTACAAGTGTTTAACAGCAGTTTTTAAAAGAGTTTTGGGCTTAAAGATTAGATCTTTATTTGTTTTAAAAAGGGTTGAAAAATAAATCAAAGAAAAATAGAGTCTTTGGGAATTGGTTTTTGATCTTCATTTGTATAGCTATTCTAGAAATATTCCCAAGAGTTTTTCTTTGTGATTTGTTTTTTCAAACTCTTTATTTTCTCACACTTGAGCTATCATTTCTATCCTATCTATTAGGATCTTGTTTTAGTGAGAAAATTAGTTTGTGGTTGTTGATACCATCAAGAGTTGTAAGCCTTCCTTACTTTGTGATATCCCTCTAGTGAGAGGTGATTGTATTGTTATCACTCTAGTGTAGAGGTGATTGTAGAGATTGTGTTGATATCCCTCTTAGTGTAGAGGTGATTGTTGGAGTTGTGGCTTTGAGCCTTATCCCTCTTGTGTGAGGTTGATAGTTGTTTGGCTAAGTGCCCATCCCTCTAAGTGTAGAGGTGATTTGTGTAGTGCCTTACCTCTTGTGTAGGGTTGTATTGTTAGAGAGAGGAGTTGTGTACTCCCGATTTATATTACCCAAATTCTTAGTGGAGGTTTCTTGTGTGCGAAGTCCTGTGTGGATGCTATAGTAGAAATCCTTCCGTGTGAAGCGGAGACGTAGAGCAGTGGCTCGAACCTCGAAACATATCTTGGTGTTTGTGTTTGATTCACTATCTCTAAACTCTCTCTTATATTGTACATTGTATTATTTCATATTGTTCATATCATACTTATATGCTTGCTATTGCTTGTGCGTGCCCATACTTGTGTTCAACCAAGAGAGCTTTACATAGCACCTCAACTCTTATTTAGATAAATTTAGAGGAGATAGTCTAGAGTCTTTCATTGGGAATTTGGCTACACTCTTTGGTTACACTAAGTGTGTGCAATTTGTTTTAATTCCGCATTATTTGTCATCAGATTAGCCTTACACCTATTTACCCCCCTCTAGGTGTATCTTTCAGAGTTGTGGTGCCAAATTTCACCTTCGTCTTCTTGTCTAGAACGTCGTGTTCACCAAATTCTTAATTGTAAGTCGATGGACCTTCCAATGATTCCTTCTTTGCTAGAGCTTGCAAAGACTTCTCTCCTGTATGTCTGAGTCTCATATGCCATAACCTGGTGGAGTCGTCTTTCAAATGTTCTGAAGCTGTTAAATTATCTGTGATTACACTACCAATCAAGTAGTACAAGTTGTTGCATCGAATGCCCTTCAGAATTGCCAATGAGCCACTGAACATCTTGAGAACGCCTTCTCTAAGTGTCCATCTTAGGTCATGCCCTTCCAAAGTTCCAACCAAAATAAATTCTTCTGCAACCATTTCATCAAACAACTTGTTGTGAACTGTACATATCTCTTTAATCTGGCATGTGCATCCGTTGTCGAATGACACTAAGCCTCCACTCTAGTTTTTTAAAATTAGCAAAACACTCCCATTTGGTAAAAACTTGATCTGTAGCACCCGTACCCAAAATCCACTCAGATCCCTCTAAACAACAACCAATAGGAGTTATAGAAGGTGAATAACCAGATGAGTCAGAATTATTATCATGTGTCTTAGCGATGTTGGCTTCTGATTTAGACTCCTTCTTCAGCTTGATCTTTGGACAATCAATTTTTCAGTGTTCTTCTTCTTTGCAGAAAGTATACTAGTTTTTCTTCAACTCTTCATGACCACCAGTTTTGAACTTTTCAAACTCTCCCTTGCCCTTCCTATGATTGGGACTCATCTCTCTTGCTGTCATCATCTCTGTTATTGTGTCATTGAAAGAAAATTGCTTATTTTTCCTCCTCACTTCGTAATTTATAAAGCAGCCGACACATTGCTATAATTAAGTATTTGTTTACCGTTGATCAAGGTTAAAACGAAGGTCTCATACTCTTCATCAGGAAGAGAATTCAGAAGAATCACCGTCTTGTCCTCTTCTTTGATCTCAACATCCACATTAACTAGGTTTGTAAGAAGTTTCATGTAGTTGTTCATGTGTCCACTAATGGAGAGCCCTCTCTTCAATTGAAAGCGATAAAGCCTCCTCTTCAAATGTAATCGAGACTCGATGCTCTTCGTCAGATACTTCTTCTCGAGGATCTCCTAAATCTTCCTTGTGTGAGTCCCATACAACACATGATACTTGATGTCTTGTGTCAAACAAGACCAGATGATGTCACTTACCATTTGATTCATCTTGTCCTAGTCCTTCTCAGATTCTCCTCTAGTTTTGCTTCCTGACATAAAGAGTTTTCGAGGTTTGATATCGTCAGGGTATCCATGACCTCACAGCTCCACATCCCAAAATTGTTCGTGCCTTCAAACTTCACGACATCAATCTTCATCGGAAGATAATTCATGAATTTCACCGATGATTAACTACTTCCGGCCATCTCCTCAATAGATTACTCTAAGTAATGCGAAAAATGATTAGTGCAAATAAATTCGAATAGGAAAGATCAGAACTTTACCTTCAATCAAACTTGAAGACAGTCTCCAAAGTGATTTGCTTCACCGAACAAACTCTCTGTGGAACCCGGAAAGCTCTGATATCACTTGTTGGAATCCCAGTAACAGTAAACATCAACACCAGAGAATAGTCACCAAACGCATAAGCAAATAAATAAAAGAAAGAGAGGGAGAACATAAGATTTAATGAGGTTCGATAAATTACCTACATCCTTGGGGTAGAAGGGGAGAGAGATCTTTTTAAATCAATCAATTTCAGGATACATTAAAAGGGGCAAACCCTCTTTATATATAAGGCATGGAGTCCCTCAAGAAAAGGAAATAAAAAAAATCTGAATTTGAATCTGAAACGAATTCAGAAACCTACTCGAATTCGCCCAAAATAAATATACTATCGACAGACCCCAACTTTGACAAACCCCAACTCTTGTAAAATGTTGTCGACAATTCAGGGTGTCTGCAATCAACAACACGTTTCATCAGCAGACGTATTAGTGTGTCATACTGTCGACAACTCAAAAGAGCTTTTAACCGTCATATTTCTTCTTCTTTAAAAAACTCTATTCTCAACTTTTTAGTCCTCTCCCTACATGTTCAACTATTGATTTCCTCTTCTCTCTCTTTTTGTCTTTGCACATATATCAAGAGCGATACTATTTGTAATTAATATATTAGTATTGTGCTACTTTTGTGCTAATGATTTGAATATGAGTTAGACAAAAAGAGATTGAACTTTTATATTAAATTAAATATGAGTTGTTGGCAGCAAAAACGAAAAATGTAATGCGTAAAAATATCCTATTACCCTTTATATACGGGACTAGTATGCATGAATGACTCGAATATGAGTTGATAGAAAGAGATTGATGCAGAAAAAAATCAGTTTTTGGATGTACTAAATGGTGTACATGACTGAATAAAAATACTAGGATTGTATAATTATTTCTTTGAGATGAGATTTTGAAATATGGACACACACACATATATACAAACTAATTTCTTCACAGAAATACTCTGAAAAAATAAAAAATATTAAATCATACATTACACAAAGTCTCAACTCAACCGCATACAGTTTCGCATCCAGCCAAACCTCAAACACAAGAAGAGAAGAACCCAAAACTGAGACTTGCCCAAAACGGACGGCTTGTGGGATTACTCCTCACAAACAAAAACATAGCCCCCAATTATACGCAACCTTTTGCTACAACCTCACCCTACAAACTAATATAGAAAGAGAGACTTGTGTCATTTCGGAAGAGTTCGAGGTCGAATCCTTCTCACTCCGTCTCACTCAAATATAACCCTACGACATTCGAATGCAAGATCCACTCCGTTAAACTTGATCTACATTATTTCAACTAACTAAAACAAAAAAATCATGTATTTTAAATACTTTTTGCCTATCCATCAAGTAGGCACCACATGGACGGCCAAAATAATGAGTTAGTTTAACGGTGAAAAATATTTGAAATCTAAAAAAAATTGGTGTGTGTGGAGTATTAAGTGTTTAGATCATGATGAAATGGTCGGATCGAGAATTTGTATGTCTAATGACATAGATCTAAGCAATATGCTATTTTCAACCATCCATTTTGCGCCTACTTGGTGGATGGGCAAAAAGTATTCAAAATACTTGATTTTTTATTTTTAGTTACTTGAAATAATGTAAATCAACTTCAACAGAGTGGATCTTGCATTTAAATATTGTAGGGTTGTATTTGAGTGGGAAGGATTCGGCCTCGAATCCTTCCGTAATGACACAAGTCTCTCTCTATATATATGTGTGTGTGTATGTGTGTGTAGGATAGAGTTACAATGCACATAGATGTAACTAAGTTAAGTTATACACACCTTTTTTCGGAAGGTGTAGTTCCGAATCCTTGCGTAGTTCTAGAACATATATATAGAGATAGACTTGTTTAGTTCCGGAAGGATTCGAGCTCGAATCCTTCCCACTCAAATGCCAACATTCAACATTCAAATACAAGATCCACTCCGTTAAAGTTGATCTATATTATTTAAAGTAACTCAAAATAGAAAATCAAGTGTTTTAAATACTTTTTGCCCATCCATCAAGCGGCGCAAAATGGACAGCCGAAAGTAGTGAGTTGTTTAGATCTTTGTCTTTAGACATACAAATTCTCTATCTGGCTATTTGATCATGATCTAAATATTTAAACACCCATACAGATCAATTTTTATTAGGTTTCAAATATTCTACATCGCTAAACTAACAACTTACTATTTAGGCCTTCCATTTTTTTCCTACTTGATGCATGGATAAAAAGTATTTAAAATACTTGATTTTGGTTTATAAATACTTGAAATAATAAAGATCAACTTTAACGGAATGGATCTTCTATTCGGATGATGTATGATTGTATTTGAGTGGGAAGGATCCCTTATGGATCTCATGCCTCCTATCTCCTGTTATCCTGTTACATGTTATTAACAATATTGTTACTATGCAATAAATATAATAAATATAACTTGGGTTAGGAGAGACTTAACGATTGATTAGATCTTGTCAGGTAAATGTCTTGGATCTATATTAGTCCCACTATAGGGAACATGGTAGTGTTGACTACCTCCGTTATAGCTCGCTAAGCTTCCTGTTTTCTGCTCCCCTCTTAACGGAGGGTCCTGCTCTCAGCAGTTAATGGTCCATTTAAGTCTGTGATTCCGGATATGCACGGGGTATACCCACCTGACTAGAGCTTCTTGATTTTGAGTTTCCAATTAACATAACAAAAGAGTATAAACGATGATGACGACAGGGGCGCTTATTATTTGGCCACTTTCTCGTTCGAATCATGGTACCCATATGCCATGTTCGGATGGGTTCGGCTGGAGTATGGGCTCCGGTATGAACTGCCAGTGGTATAAGACACTGGAAGAGATTGATTAAAATATCATGTGATACTGATTATTATTATTATTATTATATAAATAAAATGCAATGCTCGATACATGTATATTATTATTGTTTGTTTATATTGTGTTATATTTTCTGATTTTTATCCACCACCATTTTACATACATACTCGGCATTTCATGTATTATATGTAGACACACTATTCTTGTACATTCACAAACACTATAACATGATTTATTTTATGTATAGATGCTCATATTAATCCCTATCACATTTTGTGCTACTATTAGAATTAATAGTTATTACTGTTCATGTTACTATTAATAATACTACCCGTGACAGCTCGTATCATTTTTAGGATTTATTCCTATTACTATTAGAAGCTAAACACTAAATATGGTAAAATTAATACTTCATACCTGTTAATATAATAAATTGATTTCAATAGCATATAATCAAATTTTGTATCTTATCTCTTATTAATTATTAAAAACATGTTAACGGCTATAAATGCTCTAATAATAGTATAATAATATAATGTTAGTTGATATATATAACTCTTCTTAATTGACTTCATTATTACTTTAATCATATATTGTATATTATAGTAGAAGTATCATCATTAAAACATGTTTGATATTAATAATGTTATAGTCCTAATATAATAATTATATTCATATATACTGATTGTTAGTATAATTATATTATATCACTATTATTTAAGCATGTATTATATATTATTATTAGTATTGTTAACACTCCGAAAAACAGACTCTCAAATTGCTCTTCAACCGGTCTAAAAGATGTCTAACTTGTTAACACTTCCAAAAGACAAGTCGCAAACAAGCTGACGATCAGTTTTGGCCTATCCCTGAGGGACAAAGCAGTAGCTTGAACTCTACTGATCCAGTGAAGCAGACAGTAGGCCAAGTATGTCCTTTGAAAAGGCTTAGGCATGCCTATAAAACTAAATTTATTTAGCACTTAGCCGTGCATGAGTCCAATAGGCTATAGCTTCGCCTGAAGCTTTTTATAGCTTTGCTGAGAACTAATTTCTATCTTCGCCTGAAGCATTTCATAGCTCTACCGAGAGCTAACTTCTAACTTCGCCTGAAGCTTTATCCTTGCGCTAGATTAACTATGCATTAAACTTTAGCCTTGTACTGGGCTAGCTCCTCATGAAGCTTTAGCACCGCACTGTGCTAGCTCCGCATGAAGCTTTAGCCTTGCACTAGATTACCTCCGCGTGAAGCTTTATCAACGCACTGGGCTAGCTCCGCAAGAAGCTTTAGTCCCGCACAGGGCTAACTTTGCATGAAGCTTTAGCCCCGCACTGGGCTAGCTCCACGTGAAACTTTTGATCATATTGAACATTTCAAATCTTTGAACGGGATTAGTGGGATAACCACCCGCTACATTAGTGGGGTTGATGCCCACTTTAAATGGACGGTACACCCCATTATCTCCCCACTAAAAAGAGATAATTAAGATATATTAACTCCCTAAGCCAGCAGCTATTTACTGATTGGCAGGCTAGCCTCGCCAATGGCCGAGCTAGCCTCGCCAGTGGCTAATTTAGCCTCGTCAATTGGTAAGTTAGCCTCGCCAAATGCTATACAACCTCGCCCGATGGACATAATGGTTGTTAGCTGATTTTTAGGGGTTCACTACCCCTCATTGAGCTTATAAATAGCCCACTAGCAGGTTAGGCTCAGGATCTTGAAGAGATTCAAGTTCAAGGCTGCATTTTTAATTGACTGAAAAGTATAACAAGAGAATCACTCTCCCAGCTTCCAAGCCTAATTTTAGAGATTCATTTTTCTCTCAGCCGTCAAGGATAAACTATTAGGGTGCTAATACCCTCGATCTTTCGATTCTCGAAGAATTTTCAGAACCGAGCAAGAAGAAAATTCCCAACTAGAAGGTTCGAAGACTGAATCGTTCGCATCGTCAATGAGACAAAGTGATAGCGCAATGATCAGACTCCCACCAGCACACTTTCCCATTTAATTACTTGTAATTTTCTATAACTCTTTGTAAGTTTTCCCCTTGAATTTTCAACGAAAAATAAGATGGCGACTCCGCTAGGGAACGTTTTCTTCAATACCAAGAAGACAGTATCACAATGCGAAGATCAGACCCTCGGGTCTACGGCAGAAATATTGGTCATCCAGTTTGACCAAGAGAAGTTTGAGCGACTTCTCTCCAAGGGTAGCTCTAGCCCCATCAATGTGCGCAAATACAGGAGTATTTCCCTGGCCAGAGCCCTCTGGTCAAGGCTTAGAAACCAAAGGTAGTCTCTGTGAAGACTAGTATGGCTCCATGTAAGCCTACTTTTTCCTCATGCGGGGCTCAGCAAGCTTCATGCGAGATTAAGGTTCTATGCGGACCCAATACAGTCTCCTCCAACGAGACTACTTTAGCTCCGTCTAAGCTTGCAATAGCCCCTGATGGGGATAACTTGGCCTTATGTCAAGTTAGAGATGGATCTCTTCTCTTAGCTTTTGGGGAAGCTACTCCTGCATACTCTGCCCGTAAGGCTGAAGTGTCTGGAATAGCTCTCAACAGAGCTAAGACCCAAGCTCGTTCATTCAACGAAGCTAAGGCCAAAGTACCATGCGACGCTAGCACAGCCCAACCTTGCTTATCCAGCGAAGCTAACGCTAACGTGCCATGCGGCGCTAACCAGCCCAGCCATGCAACGGAGCTAATATAACATCGCTGAAAGCGCCAGTGCAGCGCTGCACTGATAGCTTCGCCTCCAACAGCGAAGCTAAAGCACCTTGTGCTAATTCAGCTTAGCTATGCGAAGCTAAGTCTTACAACAAAGCTATCCTAGCTTCACCTGAGACTAAAAAAAAGCCTTTAAGGCTAAGCCCAAGGTTTTTCAACCCAAGAAGGCTACCATCCTGTCTCTCCGAGTCTCCATGTTGGATCGTTTAGGTCCTGTAAATGCAGACTTAAGGGAGTATCTGAGCAATAAGCGAAAACTTTGCTCTGAAGAGCCCGTTCAGATCTCGTTGTCCCAGTGCTGACAAGTGGGGTGTCAACTTGTCACTGTTCACTCTATCCATTGTTGTTTGGGGTCAATCCCCACAATGTCTCCTCCAAACTAATAATCAGTGTTCCACGGGTTATCAGTCAAACTTTTAAGAAACCTAAGTCTCGAAAGAAGAAGACTACAAAGGTGCCTTACCTTACAACTGCCTCTGTCAATATGATAGGTAGAGGATGAGATTTGATATGATATCGAAGAAGAGACGGGGGATTATACTCCCTTATTCAATTCTTCAGATTCTGACTATAGCCTCGGCTTAAGTCAGGTCTTGGTTGAATAAGAGGGTGTTTTTCAAGGCCCTCGATCTGGGATAGAAATACGCTACAACTATGGACAGTCTTCCTCTTAAACAGGGGTGATTGATTGACATAGACCTGTGCACAAAAATACAAAATTTAGATATGAAGATTAAGAAAGTGTCAGATTCTCAATTCTATTGCTATGGTAAGTGTTGTGCGGGTCGTGATCCACAAGGAGGAATTGTGATGGAAGTATATTGATAAGTACTTTTTTGAAGTTACTAAGACTGATTAAAAGTTCTTCTATGATTTTACAAAGAAAAGAGAAATAAAATCTATGTTAATTTGGAGAAAGGTGGAAGATAGAAAAAGAAGGTGATTGTGTAAAAGAAAAAAATGTAAAACAAAGAGATAAAAAGAACTAATAGAAAGAAGAGATTGTAGCTCGAAGTGTTCTAAACTAAGTAGTTAAAAGGAAGAAAGAAGTCTAGAATAATTACTTACCTCTTTCGGTTGATGACTTACTTTGGATCATTGGCACGTTTACCTTAATTCAGAGGCGATCAGCGCATAACCCATAAGATACAATTTAGTCCCCATCCACATTACATCATCAAAACTTCATAGAACAAGCATGAAATAATATGAACGATAGGGAGGAATCCATCGTCATGAGTTAACGGTGGCACACACAAAAGCAAGTCAATTTCGATGCTATGAGACTCACTTGGATTATCCTGAAAACAAAAAAGAAGAAGAGTAAAATAAAAAGAAGAATATAAAAGTGTAACTTTCAATTAAATCAAGTAACAATGAAAAAAAGAACACTTAAACTGGTGTCACTCTCAGTACAGTCTTCACTCTTATTCTCTCATGAAACTTTTCTCTTCTCTAAATTATATAAATAAAGAACAAAATTACATAGAAAGAAAAATAAAAATCCTAAAGTAATCTAGAAAAAAAACTAACTTAAAATCTATCTCTACTCTGTCATTTCCTCTGGCCTTCAGAAATCCCAGCTTATAGGAAAAATGGAAGAGGAGAGGGTGTGAGAAGATAGGGGGAGCATTTTGCTCCCCTAACTATGTAACAGAGCCGTAGAAACGCGATTAGGTTCATGTTTCCATGGCCTAGATGTGGCCATGTGGCCACATCCGAGGAGTGCTGTTTTTCGATCTTCTGTCGGATCTTTTTATCCACAGGGTTTTTCAGTTTGATTTTTGGGTTTGACAATACCTTCGTAGATCTTTCGCTAACTCTGAATTTTAACCGGTTTTCATTTGGTATGATCTTTAGATTTGCTCTGATCTTTAGTCAATCTCCTGAATTTTTGTCCCAATCCTTGATTTTAATTTAAACTTATTTAAATCAAAATTTAAATGGGCATTTGGGCTCGTTTCTTTCCGTTTACTTTAGTAAAGACCTGCACACATTTAGATAATAAATATGAATAAATAACAGATTTATTAAGATAAAATATGAGAATGTGATAATGAATATGCAATATCAGTGACCGATCACACCCCCACACCTATGTTTTGCTTATGCTCGAGCAAAACAAATAAAAATAGAGCTAACTTAATCTAACACACTTTCGTAAGAATCACGGTTATACTTAGCACGTGCAACAAGCCGTTAAATTTCTAGGTTACCCTTAGAGAACGAGTTTTGGTTCTTGAAGATTTTAAGTGGATTACACCCACAAAATCCAAAAAGAAAGAGAAATAAAGTGTTAGTACTTTGAAAACACATTTTGAAAAGATGAGAGAATATTTGAAGTATTTTTCAAAAGTTCAAGTAATCTATAAGTTATAGGAAAATCAAACTTTTCATTCCTAAAATTATTCTTTATTCAAAAACTTATTATCCATCAAGGAAGGGGTCAAACTGTATTTCTCATTTGGTATATTATTTTATTGTAGGTCATATGCAACTTTCGGGACCATGAAATTTTGACTCGGGATTATTCAACTCTAAATCTTATACTTTATTTTTATAAATTTTTGATGGTATTATTTCTTAGTTCTATTAGGCGTTCTAATCTGCCCATGTAACGAGTCTTAAGTCGGTGATTCCCAAATCGGACAGTTTTAGGGACCGGACGAGAAAACACCCCAAGGATTTAAGGACTCAAGGAAATAAGGCCACAAAACTTAAGCATTTTATTAATTATTTGGCCCGCTTTTAGGCGTGAATACTTATGTTTTATGAGGCACAAATACCCAGCTTAATCAGAAGATTTTGATATATATATATTTCAAACTTACCTAATTATTTTTTGCATAAACATCAAGGCTTGCTTAGGCCAATGCACCTAGTTAATCAATAATTAGATTTATTTATTATTAATATATATATTTTTTCTTTTTTATAAGGCATAAGAATATTTGTTTTTGAACCCTAAATGTGTGAGTGTATAAAGTATGCATATTTCATCAAGGTAAAAATCAATATTAGATTACTTTTTTATTTTTCTTCTAAATCCTAGAAATCAAACAAATAATCTTATTTTGATCAAGTATAAGAAATCCTAATTATAATTCTCCTATTCCTTATCTTAATTTCTTACAAAAAATAAATCAAAATATTGTTTCTCTTTTCTAAAAGTTTTTAAAAGTAAAGAAAATATTATTTTTTATAAATTAAAAGAAAACCTATGTTATGTTAGAACCCTCCCCACGCCTATCTCATGTATTGTCCTCAATGTATCATTGAATGCATATATGTATGAAAAAAAAAAGCGAAAAAATATGTTACCTAAAGGTGGTGGTTCCGGTGGAAGTCAAATTGGGCCAAGCGTTACTGCCCGATTTAAATAACGTGATTTTTCAAAGAACCCACCTTAGATGACCTCTTTTTTATTTATATTTTTACAATCCCCAAACGGAATAGGATCATGAAAGACCCTAACATAAAAATTATCTTCTTTATATGATCAATCTTGAAAAATCATCACGGAGTCATTATGGTCTATACATATGTCCAACAGTAGAATGTGATTCGAAAAAATGATTGACTTGTTAGGAACCAATACTGACTCGGGAATATGATTTATTCTAGTTTAGGTTCAAGAGTTGATTCCAAGTCAAAGAATTGAACTCAATTCTTTTTCCATCAATGGAATGTGGCTATTAAAAATCGATGGTTCAATTTCAAGCTCTATAGATATAGGAATCAGTGTAGGCTTGAAAAGTAGGTCCAAATCGGGAAAGGACAACCGAGTCAACATAGATTCGAAAACTGAAATTGAATCACCCAGTTGTGGATCGGGTTCATATTCATAATCAATTTCAATTTTTTAAAATGAAAACTTACCAATTCGTCAAAGATCTGAAATTGGTCAAGTTCAAGTTGGTGTGAGAAAATTGAATCTTGGTTAAAGTCTCCAAGATACCATGGTTCTTGGTTCCTATTAATATGACTAGGGGAATCGAGAACGGTCAAAAATGCAGTAGGGAGATTTTTCTCATTCCTATCAATAGTTGTGTTGACCAAAGACTCATTTGTGCTTCAAACATGTCATTAGATTAGGTACAATTTGATTGTATGAAATCATTTTGGTAGTGAATTAGGTCTTCTATAATATTTTCTAAGTCAATAGGTTTTTCTTATTGTGGTGGGGCATGAAAAATTGAGTATGAATCTTGGATTTGAAAATTTTAGGGGCTTTGTGAGTCCTTCATATTTTGAACTTGTTGCTCGAACATGCAAAACTTCTAGAATCTTTTCAAAGTCTAATTTTTCTTCTATAGGTTGTTCTAGAAAAGAAGAAGATGAATGTTGTAAGATGGTTGACCATGTGACTAGGGGAGTTGTATCCCCACTGACTATATGAAGAGTTGTGATGATTGTTTCAGGCTTATTTATAATATTGGGACCAGGGTATATATTGATTCGAATAAGACCAATCCAGCATAATAGGTTGGTTAGAGTTATGAAGTGCCGGGTTGGTAATATCCGAGAGAGGTCGGGGTGAAGTACGAATCACTGTATGCATTGAAATAGTTGTAATTGTAATCCATATCACAAAGTTATCAAAACAAAAATAAACAAACAAAAAGGAAGAATAATCTAGCCTAAGTTTGGGTAGACTTTAGACCTGGACGATTCAAAACTGGTTAGACTGTCCACAAGAAGTATATTGCAGCAATCTGACTATAAATTAATCGGCCAGGTAGAGGAAAGACCAGTGGGAGGTATCTGTGCCTAATTATGTCAAACCACTGTTCTTCGAGATTTTGCCTTTCAATCCTCAACCTATAACACTAATTTGATAAGAGTCAAACTCTAACAACTTTCCCCTTAAGTCAATCCCCTAAATGCGTCTGAGATGTCCCAAGGGCCAACATCTACTCAATTTTAGTTGGGCCTGGTCAGTGAGTGAGGAGATGGTTTGTGGGCTAAGGGAGGGTAATGACTTCCCCCTTATCTTTTTTAAAGATATGCCTTTCGTCGTTTTAGTGCAACGTGTACAAGTGTATAGCAAAATGAATACACTCAAGCAATATATATATCACACAAATATGTTTCTAAACTACATGCAATGCGTATATACCTTGGCTCCAGCACTCTTCAACAGTAATACAAAAGGTAAATGAATTAGACAAGTGTCTAAATGCAAGTCTAAATCATTTTTAACATTTACAATCAACCATTTACTGTTGAGCTACAGTATATGCGGAGTAAGTTATACTGAAAAACTAAACAATATAGGAACTATATATTTTAGAATACAACTTGTAAGAAACTACAGTCAGTAGTTCACCCCAAATGTCGCGGAAAGGCAGCTTTTACCGCATTAGCGCAGCACAATTGTGGGCTCTGATGCTCTACCTTCTTGGTCAGAGGCACAAAGCAATAATATGTCCACTGCAGTTGTTTGTTTCCAAAATTCAGCCCCTGCATAGAAAAATAGAGAAGAAAAATTTAACCATTAAGTAAACTAAAAGAAAACTTACCGCCTCTCCCCGGTAATGGCACCAAAATTTGATTAAGATAAACCTGTGCACAAAATACAGAATTTTGATATGAAGATTAAGAAAGTGGTAGGTTCTCAATTCTACCGCTATAGCAAGTAGCTATGCGGGTCATGATCCACAAGGAGAGACTTACGATGGAAACGTGTTGATAAGTTTTCTTTTTAAATTACTAAGACTGGTTAAAAGTTCTTCTATATTTTTGTAAAGAAAGGAGAAATAAAAGCTATGTTAATTTGGAGAAGGCGGAAAATGGAAAAGATGGTGACTGTGTAAAAGAAAAAAGTTAAACAAAGAGATAAAAGAATGTATAGAAAGAGGAGATTGTTTTTCAAAGTGTTCTAAACTAAGTAGTTAAAAGAAAGAAAGAAGACTAAAAATACTTACTTACCTCTTTCGGTTAATGACTAATCTTGAATTGTTGGCACATTTATCTTGATTTAGAGACGATCAGCGCATAACCCATGAGATATAATTCAATCCATGTTGACATTACATCATCAAAACTTCATCGAGTAAGCATGAAATGATACGAACGATATGGAGGAATCCATCGTCATGAGCTATCGGTGGCACTCGTAAAAGCAAGGCAATTCTGATGCTATGAGACTCAGTTGGATTATCATCAAAACCAAAAAAAAGAAGAAAATAAAAGTGTAACTTTTGATTAAATCAAGTAACAATAGAAGAAAAGAAAAACACTTACACTGGTGTCACTCTCAGTACAGTCTTCACTCTAATTCTCTCATGAAACTCTTCTCTCCTCTAAGTTACATAAATAAAGAACAAAAATTACATTGAAAGAAAAATAAAAATCCTAAAGTAAATTAGAACAAAAACCAGCCTAAAATCTATCTCTGCTTCGTTGTTCCCTCTGGCCTTTAGAAATCTTAGCTTTTATAGGTGAAATTGAAGTGGGGAGGGCGTGAGAAGATAAGGAGAGCAAACATTCCCCCTAACTACATAACAGAGCCGCGAAAATATGGTTTGGGTCGCATTTCTGTGGCCTGGATGTGGTCACATCCAGGGAGTGTTGCTTCCCGATCTTCTGTTAGAATTTTTATCCACAGGGTTTTTCAGTTTGATTTTTGGGTATAATGATACCTCCGTTGATCTTTAGCTAACTGAATGGATTCATAAAAATCTGAATTTAAACTGGTTTTCATTTGGTGTGATCTTCTAATTTGCTCTGATCTTTAGCCAATCTCCTGAATATTTGTCCCAATCCTTGATTTTAATTTAAACTCATTTAAATCAGAATTTAAATGGGCCTTTGGGATCGTCTCTTTCCTATTTCTTTTAGTAAAGGCCTGCACAAATTTAAACAATAAATATGAATAAATAGCAGATTATATTAAGATAAAATATGGGAATGTGATAATGAATATGCAATATCTGTGACCGATCAGTAATATCACCAGAACCGTTAAGAAGCCTCTTCTAATGGTCCGACGATGAAGGAGAAGCCAGTAGTTACGCTTCCTCTGCCACCATTGGCTCTATTCAGTCAGAGCTCGTATCAGACAACATGGTTGATAACAACAATTATGACCTCCGTTACCGCATGGAGGCCCAGAAGCAAACTTCTTGGGCTCAGTAGCAGGCTTTGGACAACATCCAAAACATATTGGCTCAGCTCTTGAACAACCGGATCAATGGTGAAACTAGTAGTCATTATAACAAAGAGGAAAATCACAGCAACAATAAACCTCCTGAGACGGAACAGTTGAAGGAAGGCTCTTCGATCGATGTTGATGTCATCAAAGACAATTAAGCTCAGAGTGCATCCCTAACTCAGAGGGATGAACTGAAGAAAGTAGGGATGACTTATCTATACCTGCTGGAGTGAGACTCGGTGCCGTACTAACTAAAGTTCAAGTCACTTATGTTGCATACGTATGATGGTCAGAGCTCGCCGAACTAGTACATCTATTTCTTCCAGTCGCAAATCGGCAAGGTAATAGATAATGATGCAATCATGCTCAGATTATTCATCGGCACCCTCAAGGGGGTAGCCTCTGACTGGTTCAGAAGCCTCCAAGCATCTCCATCAATTATTGGATTGATTTAAAAACCCAATTCCTCCCTCGATTCTACAAGAATGACACTAAGGTTACCTTGAAAAAGCTCCTCTCGAAGGTCCTGAAAGGAGGAGAATCTATCAGGTACTATATAGAGAGGTTCTGCAACCTTTCTCTCATGTACCCTGTAAGCATGTCTCTGCCGATATTGCTCCAAATATGCATGCATAACTTTCTCGACAAGGTAAAAGTTCGAATGGAGGCCGTTAAGGCCCATACATGAAAGAAGCGTGGCGAGCAAGCTGAGATAGCGGAGAAATCGGCTAAAAAGTTTGAGTCCCTCACTCCAAAAAGCAGGTGGAGATCAACAATAAAATCCATAACACTGCTGAATCTTCCCAAACATCAGCATTGGAAGTATATGGAGAAACTCGATCAAAGATAGATAGCTCCAACAGAACTCCGGAGTATTAAAGGACCAGAGATAAGCATGTGGTGACAATCTTCCACTTGATCAAAAAGTTAAAAAGCTGAAGTTGCCAGAAGCTGAACGCCCAGACGAAGTTGGACGAACATACTATCCCAACTATTATCTCCTTCACAGGATGATTCATCATCCTACTAGCAGGTGCGATGTCCTCAAGAACAAAATTCAAGCGCTAATTGAGGCGGGTGTTTTGACTCTGAAGTCAGAACACAGAGGGCCAATGCCTAACTCCTATTCTGGAAGGGAAAATGAAAGTAATCCACTTTGCTTTCAAAGCAATGGGACTCATGCCAGTCAAAAGCTAAAGGCAAGTCTTGCGATGTCTCTCACAGCAGATGACACTACACCAGCAACCCCTCTCAACAGTTCTGAAGAGGAGACAACAGTCTTAGCCGCCATGTTACAGCCAGTAGACACTCAGTCTGGAAGACAGTACTTAAGACAGTACAAGCAGACACCCGATGAGAACAACAGCTAGAGACATCGAGAAAGATTCAAGGGGTTGGAGTATGTGACTCCACCAATCAAATGGAAAGAACCATTTATATTAGAGACAGTCTACTCAAATGAATCACACTACCTCGCTGATTAAAATAGAGGTACACTAATGTTCCAATCAAACGACATGCTATTCATGATCAAGTTAACACTATACCTCTTATCATCAAGTCAAATTTTTGACTACTTTATTTCTTTATGGAACTTCTCTCTTCCTAAATGATTCTGGGTGCAATCCCACTATCTCAAAGGAAGACAATGATATTCAACAATCACGTTAATGATTACCTTTGATAGTTCATTTTCACTCCCGATAAAATTCCCCGCGGAGTTTGTACTCACTTCTTTAATGCCCAGGAAGATTTTAGAAGTCATCTGTGGAGCGAAAACCCAGAGAGTACACCATGTTACTTAAAGTAACGGAACAATCCAACGCCTTCGACAGCTAGGGATAGAAGAAAAAGTTGACTTTTAAATCCAACGAAAATTCCTTGACAACTCATAATGTTGAGAGAAATAGCATGGCTAGCCTAACTCAAACGGTAGTTGGTAAAAGCAGATCAAATACGTTGATGGCTGAGACTTTGCTAAAAATTCTAAAGGACCTGATCCCGCTTTCTCCTCCAAAATCCCTTACCAATTTCCTTCCATGGAATGGTAAGACCACAAAAGTTGCATTCATTTTCCTAATGAAATGGGCTATAGGTCGAATCTGTTATGTTAATATTATATATCTGATAGTAAAAACTTCCATATCCCCAACGGATCAAACTTCACTTATCATTCTCTTCAATAGAATTATAGGTCCACTCAAATTACTGTTATGTTCAATATCTTACCTCTAAGAGTAAACGAATTCTTATCAAGCTAACATCACACCTCTGACAAGTTTCAAATCTCTAGTGGAGTATTTATTACGTTAACGATTACCTCTGACAAAACTTTCTCTTATTCCCAAGAAAGAAATTTAGTTATCATGATAATGATCACTTCTGATAACTTTCACAAATCCCCACAGGAGTCATTCATGTCACGTTAATGATTACCTCTAACAAACTCCTGCAAATTCCCACAGAAAATGCTAAATTCTTTATAATCCCTCATGGGATTCCTTTTAACTCCCCAGCGAGTTTTCTAGTTGTCACATTAATGATTACCTCTGATAATTCCTCATAGATTCCCCTCAGTGTCTATAACACTTTTTTTGGCACCTAGTAAACTTTTGGGTTGTCACGTTAACATTATACCTCGACAATTCCTTCAAACAAAAAAATTTCCAAGGAAGCACTAATTTTTCCCATAGAATTTATGATCAAATCACATTCTCTAGTAGAATAACTCTCTTCTTGCCATTATGTCCAGTTCGTCACCTTTCAACAGTAGGCTCTGAGTCTGGTGACTTCTAGTCGGTTATGTTCAATCAATCACCTCGAATCGTCATATGCCTAGATCTCTCCCTCTTTTCAATCGCTGTTACGCCTGCATGGCCTATGAATAGTGAATTCTTTTTTACGGCTCAAACTGTCATGTCTATATTATCTCTGAACAGACGAGTCAAGTTGTTCCCGCACAGCCTCTAAACAACAACCTTTTTTGGTACTCAAACTGTCATGTCCAGTTTGTCACCTTTGAACAGACGAGTCCATAACCCCGTTCTCCTTTCCTCATCAAGGCCGAGAGTTCTTACTGTCAGGTTAATACAACTACCTCTGAATAGTGAATTGTGAGCCTGATATCTCTTAATTGGTAATGTCTATTTTATCTCTGAATCGACGGGTGCTCAGATCCAATTCACCTTTGTAGTCCCCAGTGGGCTAACTGTCAAGTTAATACGACTACCTCTGACAGCGGATTAGAATTTATGTGTCTTAGTCTATCACGTTGCTACACCTCTGAATAGACGGTTCTCTAAAGTCGGGTTCACCTTTGTTGACTATTATATCCAGTCCTTCACCTCTGAACAACAAACAGTTTTGAGTTTGATAATTTCGAATCGGTTATATCCAGTTCGTCACCTCTGAACCAATGAATACCCAAATCTCATCCTTCTTTTTTTCATTATGTCCAGTTCGTCACCGCTGAACGACAAAACTCTGAGTTTTGTACTTCCTAATCAGTTATGTCTAGTTCATCACCTCTGAACTGACAGATATCTAGATTTTACTTCCAATACAGTAAGGACTCTCTTCGATGTCATGTCCAGTTTATCACCTCTAAACAGCGAACCACTTCCTAGCGATTCCTATCCTGTCATGTCAGTCCATTACCTCTGAACAGGCGGATTCCTAGATTTACCATCTTTTATTCCCCAGTGGATTCTTTCACTTTGGATTAATTTTATCATGTTTTTCTACCTCAAATAATTTCAGTCGCAATTGTAATTCTTTCGGAAATTTTCCTTGATGAATTTTCACCTTCTCAGTTATTTTTAAGAACTTGCATGCTAAGCTTAGCCTCGCATAGGAAAGCTATTTTAGCCTCACCTGGGCAAGCTATTTTAGCCTTGCCTGAGGCTTACTCCGCATGGAACTTCAACTAAGTCTAATTGACTTTTCTGACCTATGCAATGTCAAAATTTAGGTCGCAAGTTCAAAGTATTTCGAAATATCATACCACTCTGTTACAGATTTACTAAAACTTTGAAGGAAATTTTGTTGACACTCTGAAAAGATAAACTCCCAAATTGCTAATCAACTGGTCTGAATGATGTCTAACTTGTTGACACTTCAAAAAGACAAGTCGCAAATAAGCTGACGACGAGTTTCAGCCAATCCTCGAGGAACAAAATAGTGGCTTGGACTCTACTGATTTAGTGAAGCAGATGTAGGCCAACTGTGACCTTTTCGAAGGCCTTGGCAGACCAATGAGGCTAAGTTTGTTTAACACTTATCCTCGCATGAGCCCAATAAGCTATAGCTTCGATTGAAGCTTTTTTCAGCTCCATTGAGAGCTAACTTCTAGCGTCGCTTGAAGCTTTTCATAGCTTCACCGAGAGTTGACTTCTAACTTCGCCTGAAGATTTAGCCTTGCACTGGGCTAGCTCCGCATGAAGTTTTAGCCTCGCACTGGGCTAGCGGGGCTAGCTCCACATGAAGTTTTAGCCTCGCACTAGGCTAGCTCCATATAAAGTTTTAGCCTTGCACTGGGCTAGCTCCATATAAAGTTTTAGCCTTGCACTGGGCTAGCTCCGCATGAAGCTTTAGCCCCGTATTAGGCTACCTCTGCATGAAGCTTTAGCCTTGCACTGGGCTAGCTCCGCATGAAGCTTTTGGTCATATTGACCATTTCAAATCCCTGAACAGGTTAGTGAGATAACCACCCTCTACTTTAGTGGGGTTAATAGCCACTTTAAATGGCTGGTTACACCCCATTATCTCTCCATTAAAGGGAGATAATTTAAGGATATTAACTCCCTAAGCCAGCAACTATTCACAGCTTGGCAGGCTAGCCTCGCCAGCTGCCAAGCTAGCCTCGCCAAAGGCTAATTTAGCCTTGCCAATTGGCCAGTTAGCCTCGACAAAGGCTATATAACCTCGCAAAACAGGCATAATAGTTGCTAGCTGATTTTTAGGGGTTCACGACCCCTCATTGATCTTATAAATAGTTCACTAGCAGGTTAGGCTCAGGGGCTTAAAGAGATTCAAGTCCAAAGCTGCATTTTTAATTGGCTAAAAAGAATTGCAAGAGAATCGCTCTTCCAGCTTCCAAGCCTATTTTTAGATATTCAGGTCTCTTTCATCCATCAAGGATAAACTATTAGGGTGCTAATACCCTCGATCTTTCGATTCTCGAAGAATTTTTAGAATCAGGCGAGAAGAAAATTCTCAAGTAGAAGGTTTGAAGACAAAATCATTCACATCGTCAACAGGATAAAATAATCGTGCGCTAATCAAACTCCCACCGGTACACTTTCTCAGAATCTCAGTAGAGAATTCTTGTAATTTTTCTTTTTAATTACTTGTAATTTTTTACAACTCTTTGTAAGTTTTCCTCTTTGAATTTTCAATGTAAAACAAGTAGAATACTATTTTAGTATATATTATTGCTTCTTTCATTATATCACTTACTAGATCGCTTTCTGACGACCCTGAGGTTGCTTCCTCAGGTTGAAAATTCGAGATTTTGTAGTATCTGATACTTCACATACCATTATAGGAGACTCGTCATCTTTATCATTGTAGGTATATTTTTCTTATTTTCTATGCTCCTTTATCTCTTCATATTTTTGTATCTATCATGATCACTGACCCATTTGTAGGTATTCTTGTACTTATTTAAGTTGGATTTATATCGCATAAATTGCATTTATTTCTTGTATTGAGGCTTAGCATATATACGTGTATGGTATTTTTCATGCATATATACGATGTCGTTTCTCATCGCGTTCCCTTTATGGTATATTTGGGAAGCGGGGCGTGATAGGGTTTTATCAGTATCAGAGTCTAGGTTTACACCAAATGCGGATAACCACCAAGATCAATACTCGGACTCTCACCAACAGTAATACTTGTTATCAGATTAGCACTAATCTGGATTTAGGAATTTTAGTTACGAGTACAAGGATATCTCATTTCTTTAAAAATCCATTCCTTAACTCTTAATATACCCTAGCTTCAACTATCATCCAGAGTATTTTGATTGCTAACCACTTCTCCTTCATCCTTTGGATTCTAATCTTCTATCTAATCACGACATTAGTCACCCAATCCGGAGTTTGAACGTAGATATCAGAGTGGCACAGCGAAAGCGTGATTGGCCCATAGCCCAAGGTCCTAGGATCATTAGAATATGTTTGCTTCCACTTGGATTAAAATTTCAACGACGAAATTTTTTGTAAGATGAGTAGAAGTGTAACCCCAGTTCCCGATATACGTATAGCAGTATCGGTACCCGATATGGTGTAAATACCTGACTTGACCTTTTGAGTAGGCAGATTGAGCCTATTTCAATTTCATATATTAATTCCTAATATTTTAGATTTTTAAAATTTTCTGAATTTTTTGGGTTATTTTGGAAAATCTCCAGAATTCGGTGTCGACCAGTATCGCTGCTAGACTTTAGAATTTTTAAGTAACAAACAGGAATGAATTTCAAGAATCTAATTTTACAACGCTGCTTAGGGCCATATTTTTTATTTTTGAGGATTTTGGGAATTTTTCTGAATTAATAAAAATTTCACCAAATTAAAATAATAATATTAATAATAATATAAAATTTTTCATTCCTTTTCTTTTTTCCTTTCCTTCTCCAATCTTGTTCCACCGATTGTCCTCCACTTTCATTTTTCTCTCTCCATTAAAATATCTCCCTCATTCTCTGATTCTCACTCTCTCCCCCTAACTCTCCGCCTTTCTCTATTTCCTCTCCCTCACACTCTCTATTTCAATCTCTCTATTCCCGTCGTCGGCCAGCACTTCTGCTGCAGCCGTCGCGTGGCTGTGACCATCACCGGCGATCACTAACAACCCCCAAACTACCTCCTTTATGTAGGCTGTCTAAAAATCATTAAAGACAAGTCGTCAAAAGCAGAGTCCCAAATTCCAGACGCAGGGCTAATCTCAGCCAGCACTGCAGCACCAAGGCGCGTGGATCGAAACCCGCGTCTCAGCCAGCACTGCAGCACCAAGGCGCGTGGGTCGACACCCGCGTCTCAGTTGTAACTGCCCTGGTTATGGGGTCAATCACGGCCTACATAATGGGAAAGTTAACCCCATTATGGAGTGTTTTTAGGAGGCACGTTCGCCCCTGAAACCTCTATAAATAGCCCCGTTGTTATGGAGAAGGGGTCGGATTTTTTTTTAGAGAGATCAGAGAAGAACTTGACTTGAGAGTTTCTACAGAGAGAGAGAGTCCAACTCTTCAACTAACTTGCTACGTACAAGTTAATCCTTGCCTACAATCTCTTTGAGATTTTGGTCGACAGAGCTGTGTTACTCCGTCCGCCAACCGAAGAGAAGATCCCGGGAAGTTCCTGACGTTCACCCGGTCAACAGAAAACAAGATTCATTTTCCACCGCCACTTGAAGAACCCAGTACTAAACAAAGGGGAGATTCAAGACTCAACATCTTCCCTCCCTTGTAGTCGGAGCATTAGTCCGTTGTAATCTTTCAATTGATTCAAGGAAACTTTACGCGAACCATTCTCCATACCAAATAAGAGATGGCGACTCCGCTGGGGACAATGATCTTTCTCAACTAACGAGAAAGTGGTGGTGAAAGCCGACGTTAAGATGCTTGGATTCACAGTCGAATCGCTTGTAATCGAATTCGACAAAGAGAAGTTGAACTCCCCAAAGCTTCCGGAGTCTCCCGTGGAGACAACGTGGTCAGCCCCAACGTCTTTTCAGAGACCAGTGCCATGACCCACGACTAAGTTGGCAATAGAGACTAATCTCCCTCCATCCTTTTATCAAGGTACTTCCAGTTCCAGATGTCGGGGGTTCTCAAGAACCTCTTCGACTCAATCGGAATGCTGAGAGACGGCGAAGGCATTGCACTCATCGTCAGCAGACAGGAGTGGCTGCAACAGCATATGTGGCCCGCATCAATGTCTCCGACGAGATCCGTGAGGCCAATGATGATGAAGGCAAATCTCGCCGCAAAACTCCTCCCAAGGCTCAGCAAATCCAATTTGCAGGGGGTTCGCATCAACTCCTGCGAGCCAAACGGATTGCTGATCTTCGACAAAGACGCCAAGTTCACCATCAGCAAACAGAGCTCGCTTTCACCCCCGCGTTTTGGCACCAAACGCGAAGTTCGCTTTCAGCCCCGCATTTCTGCAACAAAACGCGATGCTCGCGTTCAGGAGCTGCACGTTTCGGCGCCAAAATGTGAAGTTCGCATCCGCATCAAGCTGTGCCAAAATGCGAGAACGCGCGACCCAAGGCCGCGCCAGGACATGACCTTAGCGTACGAGAGTCGCTGACAGTGTTAAAAGATGACCTTCGCGTTTCTATTCAAAAGCGCAAGACACGCGTTTAGCAGGAGGCTACGCCAGAATGAGATCATCGCGTTTCACTTCAGAAACGCGAGGTTCGCGTTCAGCCCCAAGATGCCATATTCAAATATGAACTGAGAAGCTCTCATCCCATGGGTTCGAGTGCCATTGCGAGCAGTTCATCTCGCCGATGCTCTTTGATTGTCACTGCAACTTTTTGTTAACTGAGCAGTCAGTTTTTAGCCTGTAAGGCTTCAAACTCAAACTCCTCCAAGAGACGCAGACCTCGCGTTTCAATGTCAGACGCGGAGGTCGCCAGACGCGGACCGCGTCCTTTCTCAGTCAAACGCGGAGGTCGCCAAACGCAGACCGCGTTCCAGACGTAGACCTCGCGTCCTTTCTCAGTCAAACGCGGAGGTCGCCAGACGCAGACCTCGCGTTCTAATGTCAGACGCGGAGGTTGACAGACGCAGACCTCGCGTCCTTTCTCAATCAAACACGGAAGTCGCCAGACACGGACCTCACGTCCTTTCTCCGACGTGGAAACACGAGCCTGAGTAGAAGGTTTGCTAAAAACCTTGAGGGACTTGTTCCCATCCTCTCCTCCAAAATCTCCTACCAGTTCTCACCCACAGAATGGTAGGGCTACAAAAATACCTATATTCATTCCTCCAATGAAATGAACTGGGATTTGTCATGTTAACAATAAACCTCTGACAAACCATATTTTTCAATCCCCAGTGAATTCTGTCAAGTTAATATTAAACCTCTGACAATGAAACTCATTAAAAATCCTCGCTGTTATATTGATACTACACTTCTAACAGCGAATTTACATACCTCTAGAAAATCAATGATTGTCACGTTAATATTAAACCTTTGACAGTTCATTTTATTTTCCACCAAAATCCCCTACCAATTCTCTTCTATAGAGTGGTAGGTCCACAAATACAATCATTGTTAAGTTTAATATCAAACCTCTGACAATGGAAAGTTTCAATACTCCCTAGCGAATACTAGCTTCACTTGTCGTTCATCCACATGGAGTCACAAATCAACCAAATTGTCAAGTTAATACTACACCTCTGACATTCTAAACTTTACTTGTCAATTCTCATCAATAGAATGACAAGTCCTCAGAATTGCTTAAATCGCAAAATCTACTGTTATGTTAAACATTACACCTCTAACAGTAAATCTTTATTTTCTAGGAAAATCAGTATTTGTCATGTTAACAGTTACCTCTGACAATTCATTCCCTAAAATTCCCTCCAAAATCCCTTACCAATTCCCATCCATGAATGGTAGGACCACAAAAACCTGTGACTATTTTTCCAGTGAAATAATCACAGATCAAACATGCCAAGTTAACATTATACCTCTGGCATATTCATTGTTAAGTTAACATTAAACCTCTACAGTGATTTTCCTCAAATTTCTCAGTGGAATAAATTACAAGTCAAACCTGTCATGTTAATATCACACCTATGACAGTAAAACTTTGATTTTTCCCCGGGGGTAAAATTTCAACTTGTCAATTCTCATCAATAGAATGACAAGTCCACTCAAAATACTGTTATGTTCAAAATCACACCTCTAACAGTAGACAAATCCCGGTCAAGTTAACATCACACCTCTGACCAAACTTGCTCCAATCGCAAGACAAATTCCGGTCAAGTTAACATCACACCTCTGACCAAGATTTCAACTTGACAGTCCTCTTCAATAGGATGGCGAGTCCACAAAACTGCGTAAATCGCAGAAAATCCCGGTTAAGTTAACATCACACCTCTGACCAAACTTGCTCTAATCGTAAGACAAATTTCCGGTCAAGTTAACATCACACCTCTGACCAAAATTTCAACTTGTCAGTCCTCTTCAATAGGATGGCGAGTCCACCAAACTGCGTAAATCACAGAATATCCCGGTCAAGTTAACATCACACCTCTGACCAAACTTGCTCCAATCGCAAGACAAATCCTGATCAAGTTAACATCACACCTTTGACCAAAATTTCAACTTGTCAGTCCTCTTCAATAGGATGGCGAGTCCACCAAACTGCGCAGATCGCAGAATCTCTCGGTCAAGTTAATACTACACTTCTGACCAAAGTTGGTCATATCGCAAAATCAATCGCTGTTAAGTTAACATTACACCTATGACAGTGATCTCCTCGACTTTCTCAGTGAAAATGAGATCTTTCAATGCTAAGTTAAACATCACACCTCTAGCATGCATTTCATTATTAAGTTAACATTACACCTATGACAATGATATTTCTCAATTTTCTCAGTGAAAATGAGACTTTCGTGGTGCTAAGTTAATATTACACCTCTAGCACACATCTTTGTCAAGTTAATATCACACCTCTGACAATTCAATTTGCACAAATTGCAAACCCAAACCGTTACGTTAACATTACACTTCTGACGGTAAAAATCTTCATGGATCCTCAACAAATCCAATCTCGCTTGTCATTCTCGTCAATAGAATGACAGGTCCACTTAAATTGCGTAGATCGCAAAATCAATCGTTGTTATATTAATATCACACCTCTAACAGCAAACTTTCATTCCCAGCAGAGTTCTAGTCATGTTAATACTAAACTTCTGACGATAGACTCTGGTATAAATCTCCAGCGGATCAAACTCCACTTGTTATTCTCATCAATAGAATAGCAAGTCCACAAAACTTATTCAAAACACAGATCCAGATCTCACTGTCAAGTTAACATCACACCTCTGACAGTAACCTTCTCAAATTCTCCCGATAGAGTTATTTAATTTGCTAAGTTAATATCACACCTCTGACAATTAAAGCTCTTTCAAAGAAGCTTTGAGCGTGAACTTCGCGTCTCAAGTACAAAGCCGCGTCTCAATGAACTTAAGAGTTGCGTCTCAACAGCAAGTAAAGGCTGTGTCTCTGCAAAAATTGAGAGCCACGTCTCTACAACAATTGAGAGTCACATCTCAACTTTGGTGAAGCTCGCGTCTCCACTTGATCAGTGTGCCAGAACTGCGTCTGTGAGAGCTGCATCCTCTCTTCCCCCCAATAGAAAGAGTATGTCTCTGCTACTACAACTCCACCGGTTCAACAGTACACCGACAATCAAATTACAAACGATCTTTCTTGGAGGCTTCAAGCAGTTCAATAGTACACTGGCAAGAGCATTTGACAACTCCACCAGCTTAAAAGTACACCAAGCAAACCAATGCTCATAACAAGTGCTAGACTGAGTTTCTAAGACACTTGTGATGATCTTTTCTGGAGGCTTCAAGAAGTTCAACAGTACACTCATGAAATTCACCATCCAGACAGGATCGAGCTCAGGGCACCTCAGAAGACTGCCTCGCAGAAGAATGCCAGTCCGATTACAGGAAGCCTAGATTCAACTAAAGTCCAAAGTATTTCGAAATCCGTCTCAGTCAACCGCGTATTTTCGAAAACTTTGGAGGGGGTTCTGTAGTCTATCAAAAAATTACTGAAGACAAAGTCTCAGACGCGAACCTCCCAGACGCGGAAGTCCCCAGACGCGGAAGTCCCCAGACGCAGACCTCGCGTTCCAATGTCAGACGCGGAGGTCGCCAGACATAGACCTCGCGTTCTAATGTCAGACACGGAGGTCGCCGACGCAGGCCTCACATCCTTTGTCAGATGCGGACCTCAGCCAGCTCCGCGTTTCAACTCAAACGCAAGCCTGAGCAGCTTCGCGTTTCAACACAGACGCGAGCCTGTGAGCTCCGCGTCTCAACATCAGAGCGAGGTCCGCGTCCAGCGCGAGACCCGCATTTTTTGCTATAACTGAGCCACAAACTTGGTCAGTTACACCCCATTTTCTCTCACATAATGGGGAATAACTTCCCATTATGGAGAGATTTAAGGAGTTGGTTACACCCCTCCCATTATGAGAGATTTAAGGGATTGGTTACACCCCAATTCCTCTATAAATAGCTATGAATAGCTAGAGAAGAGAAAGGACGGCAGAGGGGGCTGGAATGAGACAACTCTAGAAAAAAGGACCGGAGGGGGGTTTTGGAAGGAGACCTCTCTAAGGGACCCAGGGGGAGGGGACCTCTTCTAAAAGGGCTGAGGAGGAGAGTTCCGATGGAGGAATCCAAGAAGCCATGGGCAGAGGAGGAGAGCTACCTCAGCAGAGTTCGACCTCGAAGCTCTTGTAGCCTGAGAAGAGTTTAACTCTTTCTGTTAACTTATTGAGTTCAAGTTCTTTAAATCTCTTTGAGATTCCATTACTGATAGGAGCTGTGCTACTCCACCAGTAGATCCAAAGAGAGGATTCCCAAGAGATCCTGACGTTCGGCCGGTCAACGGAGAACAAGACTCACTCTCCACCGCCACGTGAAGAACCCAGCTTTAAATAAAGAGGAGAATCAACCCTGAGATTCCCTCTCTTTTGTAATCGGATGGTATCTGTTGTAATCTTCTATTCAATCAAAAGAATTTTGCAATTGTGATCTTCTCCGACGCGTACACTTTACTCTGCTTTCTCTCTCTTCCCTCTCACTCCCTTTCTTTTTTTCTTTCTTTTCTTCTTTTCTCTTCTTTCTTCTTCCACTTCTTCTACATCACCTTCCCCCTTCTCTGGCCGACCACCCAGCCCCTAGTCGCGCAGCCACCGGCCAAGCCTCACTGTCGGCCTGGCCAGAGTGTCACCCCAGCCTTGGCCTGTCGCCAACCCACTTCCCCTTCTCTCTTAAATTCTCTTTTTCTTTCTTTCCTTTCCCCTCTCTCGTTTCCTTTCCCTTGTGCGTCGCAGTCGGCCAAGCAGAGCTGCCACCGCTGCCTCTGGGCAGCCATGTCGTTGCCGGCTAGGCCCATAGGCTGCCACCTCCTTCCACTCTTTCTTCCTTTTTCACTCTCATTCTCTTTCTGTCATAAAGGGTTCAAACCCAATAACCTGACCCATTAACCTTATAACCCATAAACCCAATCTTTTAAGTTATGGATTTGGGTTATTGAATCTAAACCTAACCCTTTAGTAACCAAAACCTGCTTCAAAAACTAATAAAGAAAAGAAAATTTTCGTAAAACCCCTTAACAATTTATAATCTTTGCAATTTAGACCTAAGGATTTAGACCTTATAATTACATATTTAACTCATTTTTTTAGATTTTAGTATTCGGGAGATATCTTGACCATCCGAGTCCGATTTGGACGATTCTCAAACCATTACAATCTTAGAAAGATAAGCTACATTTCTGTGATAACTATGTGAGTGTTTTTATTTTATAAATTATATTTTATCATGTTAAAAGAAATTAATTGATTGCTTTATTTAATAAAATGTGATTATCGGTAAATTACTATAAATATTATTTAATAAATTATAATTATTGATAAATCACTGTAATTAGAATATGCATGATTGCTCTTTAAATATATTCAATAAAATAATAATTTATTTTGTTTCTTGAATTAATATAAAATATAGGTGAATTATACAAATATCGAGTAGATATTAGACGGTGGACTAAAGACATTCTGGATTAATAAGGTAATAATTTTAATAAATTAATTAATAAAAAATTGATAATTTTCAACATGGTTGTGGAGAGTTTAAGAATAAATAATAGTAAATAATTATTTTATGATATCGTTCATGTTAATAATATTGAAATTATTAAAACAAATATTGAAATATTGACACATGATCATGTTAACGATACCACTCTAATATTAGCACAGATACCTCACACATGACAACAAACACTGTTAAATAGGACAATATTATTTCATATTTATATTTCACTGTTAAATGCACATTATTATGTGTTATGATTGTGATCACTGTTATTTCCTGTAGTTGTATCTCGGCGATACAGATAAACTAATACACCAGACACTATTATTTCATATACATGTATCATATTACACAGATACTATGTTACACCAGACACTGTTGTTTCTTGTTCTTGTATCACTGCGACACTGATACACCCAAGTATATGACATTATTGTTTCTTGTGTCATTGATACTGTTAAGACATTCCTGTTACATGGATGTTGACACTTAAAAAAGACAAGATTCCTATTGGTCTGAACAAATGTCTAACTTGTTGACATTTACAAAAGACAAGTGGCAGACGAGCTGAAGACCAGTTTTTATCCACCTCCAAGGGACAAGGAAGCAGCTTGGACTCCACTGATCCAGCAAGCAGAACAGTGAGCCCGGGACGTTTCTAAACAGACCTCAGCAGGTCTAAGATGCTAGCATTTAGCATTACATTAGCCCAAGGAGATAGCCTCGATTGAGAGGCTAGCATCATCCAACTTCGCCAGGAAGCTAATTGACAGCTTCGCCGAAAAGCCTCTTTTCGGATTTCGCCAAGGATTGCCTTTAGCTCCGTTATGAGCTTCAAAGCGGGCAGCTCCGCTATTGATCTACTACGGTCAACCTTTGACCAATCAAATCTCCTGATGAGATTGGATTCAAACAAATCAAATCCAATCAGGATTCAAATATGGCAGGTGATTGCCGCTATCTCTTGACTCTCTTGAAACGAGTAAGAGGATCAAGAAGAATCTCCCAACAATATGGAAAGGATCAAAACAGATCAACCGACCTGCCAAATCTAGCTCCGCAGAAGTTATCTTAGCCTCGCAGCAAGGCTACTTTCTAAATTCAAACAGATTCGGTTCAATCTGTTTCCATATCTTCAAAGGGGACGATTATACCCTTGCTTTCCCTATAAATAGCCCGCCAGGGGCACAAGGAAAAAGGATCGATTGGATCGGGAGAGACTTCCAAAAAAAAAAGAGAGAGGACTCCACAAGCAGAGGCTTCTTTACAACGCACCGTGCGTTCTCGAATTCAGAGACTCTTTAGAGAAATACTTCCCTCTTCAGGGTGGCGATACCCTAACAACCCCTTTTCCTCAAGGAATCTCCGGAACCAGGCGAGAAGGAATTCCTCACAGAAGGCGGTCTTTTGAGAAGTAGCAAGAGGGTTCTACCAACCCTCTATTCTCTGATTCCCGGAACCAGGCGAGAAGGGAATCTCATCGCTCGCATCGTCAAAGGGACAAAGTGGTCGCGCGCTGACCAGACTCCTATCGGCACACTTCTCCAGAATCTCTGAGGAGATCTACTTGTAATCTTTTTAAGAATACTTGTAATTTAGCTCCTCAAACTTTTTTTTGTAAGTTTTCCCCTTTGCAAACATAATGGAAAACAAGATGGCGACTCCGCTGGGGAAGATATTCTCCTCTGCCGAGAATCAAGTGTCGCAATGCGACGATCAGACCTTCGGGTCTATCTCTGAATTCAACAAAGTCGGTGCAGCCAGAGCTTCTCTGGCTAAATCTTCAAGGAAAGTCTCTGCGGAGACTGAAAAGGTTCCCTGCAAACCTGCTGCGGTGCTCTGGCGCAACAAGGAAGCATGCCCGCAGACCGAGCCCTGCACTCTTGAGACTTGGTCATCCAGATCGACCAAGGAAGATTTGAAGAAGTCCTCTCTGGGGGTGACCTGACGCTTCGAGCACGGAAGCACAGGAAGGTCTTCACGACCAAGGTTTCAAATCAGAAACCAGAGGCAGAATTCTGCCAACACCCCACAGCCCCGCGTGTGGCTATTCAGGTTCCTCGTGAACCTAAGCATCTTCCGTCAAGGCGGATATGGAAGCCGAAGCAGAAGTCTCCAACCGAGGTTTCCGGTGTAGTCACGCCGAAACTGCGCCTCTCCCGCGAAGAAAAGGGTAAGATGCCTATCTACCCTAACGATGCTGCCAATCATGAAGTCCCGACGGCGATCATACCGTCGCTCAAATCAAAGGCAGCAAAGCCTTCTGACAGCCTCGCTTTCACAAGCGAGGCCACCATACCAAAGCATACTCATTGGATCCATGGCCGCGAGGCTAAGGCCACAGAGTCATCTAAGGCTAATCCCCTTCGCGGCGGAATAGCGGATAAAGCACCTCGGCGTGCTCCGCTCTCTAGTTCATCAAGCACTAAGTTCGCACCTGCTGGCGAATCTAGATCTGAAGCACTATTCAGTGCTAATCCCTTTTGCAGGGATAAGAAGAATGGAGTATCGTCTCATGTACACTCCGAAAAAGCTTCTCTGCGAAGTTATCCAGGCTCTGTTGGGCCTGACCTACGAGAATTCCTGGTAAGCAAGCGGAAGCCGGAGCCCCTCCGAACTACTTTCCCCTGTTGTCAAAGAGGATGCCGACTTGTGACAATCCATTCAACCCGCTGCCGGCTACATCCAACCATGGCTGTATCTCCGCACCAGCAATCGGTGTTTGATCGGTTGTCCGCACATGTTCCTACGAGGCATCGCGGAAGGGGCGCCTCACCAGATCCAATCTCCGCCTCCGTCAATATGACCGGAAGAGGCCGAGAGCGACGCAAGGGGAGTCAGACATCTGATGGTCCCCCTTACAGTTCTCCAGATCCAGATTATAATCCAGGCCTAGGCGAGGTCTCGGTACAAGAAGAAGGTGTTTTCCGAAACACCAGATCCAGGGTGGCAATACCCTACAATTACGAGCAACCTTCTTCCTCGACGGCCCTGATCCCACCATCACCCGGGCAGTCACCTCAATCTTCAGACGAAGAAAAGGAAGACAGCGGGTATGCCTCGTCAGCGACGGTCAGTTCAGTGCGAACCGACAAAGCATCGGTCAACATGGCCGATAACGCTAACGATGACCTTCGTCGGCGTTTGGAAGCTCAAGAGCAAACCTCCAGGACCCAGCAGGAAGCCCTGGACAATATTCAACAGATGCTTGCCCAACTCCTCAGCAATCGGGGCGGCAATGATACCGGAAGCCACCACGATGAGGAGGAACACTTTAGCAATGATCCGAAATCCAAGGGAGGTTCTTCCCTAGATGCTGAAGTCCTTAAGGGCCTCCAGGCTCAGATTGCATCCCTAGCTCAGAGGGATGAATTAAAGAAGGTGGGGACAGTCCGTCCTTATCCACTAGAGTGGGATTCGGTGCCATACCCACCAAAGTTCAAACCGCCAACGTTGCATACGTATGATGGTAAGAGCTCGCCCAATCAGCACATCTACTATTTCCGGTCTCAGACTGGTAATGTCATAAGCAACGACGCCATCATGGCTAGGCTGTTTATTGGCACTCTAAAGGGCGTGGCATTCGACTGGTTCCGAAGCCTCCCTCCAGGCTCTATCAATTCCTGGCTCGACCTGGAAACTCGGTTCCTCTCTCGCTTCTATGAGGACGACACTGAAGTGACCATGGACAAGCTCCTCTCTACCGTACAGAAGAAGGGCGAACCCGTCCGCGACTACATTGAGCGGTTCAGAAACTTATCCTTGATGTGTCCAGCAGGGATGCCGTTACCCATGCTCTTACAGACATGCAGGCACAACTTCTTGGATCAAGTAGAAGTTCGCATGGGGGCTGTCAAAGCCCACACTTGGAAGGAATTAGTCGAACAAGCTGAGATAGCTGAGAAGTCGGCTAAAAAGTTCGAGCCATCCGCCCCCAGAGGCAAATGGGGTACGAACAGCAAAGGACGCGGCGACCCGCCTCAGTCTTCCCAAGTAAGGGGAAAGAGATTATGTCCGTAGAGTTATCCGGAGACGTGCAGTCGAAGGCTAAGAAGAGCGGTTTCAACAATCAGGAGCCCAAGTTCCCTCCAAAACAATACTCCTTCAAAGATGATCAGGTGGTTACAATATTCCATCTGCTCCACAAAGGGAACAAGCTGAAGCTGCCGGATGCTCGACGTCCTGATGAGATAGGGCGCACAAACGACCCCAAATACTGCCTCTATCATAGGATGATTCACCATCATACTGACAAGTGTTATGTCCTCAAGGACAGGATACAAGCCCTGATTGACGCCGGCGTCCTCACACTGAAGACGGAGCAGAAGAAAGTCACTGCCAATATGGTGACTCTCGAGTTCGGCAGCACCCAAAAGGTCACGGTGCCTGATGGGACTTATCCAGCCCCCACACCGCGGTTGGAAGTCAAGCATCCTCCAGCCATGACTCAACACAACAAGGGTCTCGTCCCTTTGACATTGGAGACGGGGGAAGTCATGTGGATACACCCGGATCTCATCCAAGATATTCAACAGGGTTCAAGGCAACCCAACTCAAAAGGCAAGTCCTGCAATGTCATCTCTGTCCTGCCAGATGATGGTAATCTTACTTCGGCTTCCCTCAGCGATTCAGAAGAAGAGAAGCATGCCTGTACAGCGCAGGCAGATGCGCCTCAACAGACGGGCACCCGGTCTGGGAAGTCGTACCTGAGACAGTATGAGAAGCTTGCTGACGAGACACAACAGCAAACGACGTCAGCTCCAACGCCTGCATCCACTCCAGTCCCGACCAAAGGGAGAGAGAAGCCTAAAGAGGTACGGTTCGACCATGTGTTGAAGAAACCGTCAGGCCAAGGGCTTGATACGCCCTTTCGCTTCGATATACTGGCCCACTTGGCCAATATCCCAGCTCGTATCACAATACACGAGCTCCTGCGTCTCTCCAAAGAGACACGAGAAGCGCTCAGAGATGCTTTGGCCAACTCAGAGACTCTTCTGACATGCATACCAGAGGTCTCTAATCATGACGCCCAGTCTTCTTGCTCAGAATGCCATCATGTACAATCGAAGGTGCCTGCTATTACCTTCACGGCGGAAGATATGCTTCTCAAAGATAACAAGCATGATCGACCTCTGTACTACACCGGATATATCGGTTCAACATGCATTGAAAGGGTACAAGTCGATCCGGGGTCGGCACTCAGCATCATCCCCAAACGGCTTCTCTATTTCCTCGGCATACCACTGTACAGGTTGTCCGCAACCACTACTACAATATATGGTTTTAACGCCGGGAGCAGCCATCCACTTGGGAAGATTCGGCTCCGTTGCAGAATCGGAAGCCTCAAGTCAGAGGTAACGTGTTATGTCATTGACGCTGACACGTCATATAACCTGCTGCTAGGACGGCCATGGATCCATGCCAACTGGATCGTCCCTTCTACCCTCCACCAGTGCTTCAAATATGTGGAGGATGATACGACAGTACGAACTGTCTTTGCCGAAAGGCAACCCTTTAAAGGCGTGAAAAATTACTTCACCGACGCTCTCCTGTATCAAGAGGCCGGTGGAACGCATGAGGAGCCATTGCCAGATGACAGTGAAAGTGGCAATGAAGCGGATTCAGAGTCCGAGGCGGGCATGCCGGCCATTCTGACTGGCGAACCAATTACAGCATGTCTCACTGACCCCAAATGTAATACTCCTTCTGAGGAAGAAGGTGAATGGGTAATTAATGACAATATTTCTTTTGATTATCCTGTGAGTATGCGGTCGATCAAATCCATTATGGATGGCTCTCTGCACATGCCCATACATGAGCCAAGTGCGGCCAATACATCTATGGAGGTCATAGAAGGGGCTACGCTGGTGATCCCTCCTTCCAAACAAGGTCAGTCGCCGATAATCTTCGGTAGAGCTCAGCCACGGAAACCTACAACTGCAGACTCAAGCTCAGAGTCAGATGCTCCGCAGTTCTTCCATTATGCGCGGCCAGCCCGCCACATTATGAAGAAGATGGGATATAACTTGAAGCAGGGAGGCGGCCTAAACTTTGGAAAAGGGAGGCGCAGTCTAATGCGTAATTTTGTCCCGAAAGGGAAGCCTGCAAATTACTATGATAGTACACGCAGGGGGTTGGGTTACGTCACGCCCACATCATCAGTAACAGTTCAGGTCAAAGACGACGGACCAATTCCATCACAGTCGGCTTCATCCTCCGAGTGGGACTCCGATATCAGCATAGGAGAAATGTTCAAAGGCCTCGCCGCGAATATGACTTCAAGCAGTCAATTGGAACCTGCGGAAGCTGCCAATGATGAACCATGGGCCCAGCAGTTAAGCCTCCAATGGGAAAAACGGTTCGAACTGCGTGAGCCGCCTACTGAAGACAAGGTGATGCAGGTCAATCTGGGAAGTCAAGATCATCCCAAACCCATCTTTATAAGTGAAAGCCTATCACTTATAGAAAAGGAAGAATTGATAATGCTCGTAAAAGAGTATATAGATGTCTTCGCCTGGAGCTACGAAGACATGCCTGGACTTGATCCACAAGTCGCTATGCACCGACTAAACATCAAGCCCGACGTTAAGCCAGTCAAGCAGCAACAACGTCGGTTCCGCCCAAACATCATGGAGGCTATTGAAGCCGAAGTTCATAAGCTCATTGCTTGTGGCTTCATCCGGGAGGAACAACATCCAGATTGGGTGGCTAACATAGTCCCCGTCCTCAAGAAGAATGGGAAAATACGGATCTGCATCGACTACCGTGATCTCAATACGGCCTGTCCCAAAGATGAGTTCCCACTGCCCATCACCGACGTCATGATTGACAACACATGCGGGTTCGAAAGGATGTCTTTCATGGACGGCTTTTCAGGGTACAACCAGATTAAGATGTATCCCGACGATGAGAAGCATACTTCGTTCCGAACACCATTGGGGGTATACTGCTACACCGTAATGCCCTTCGGACTGAAGAACGCCGGAGCAACCTATCAGCGGGCAATGAGTATGATCTTTCGCGATCATCTCCGAAAAACGGTGGAGTGCTATGTTGACGACATCGCCGTCAAAAGCCGCAACAAGAATGAACATCTTCGCGATCTGAGAACGATGTTCGATATAATGCGGGCTCATCGACTGAAAATGAACCCGACAAAATCCTTCTTGGGAGTGTCAAGTGGCAAGTTCCTTGGGTTTATCGTCACATCAAAAGGGATTCACCTTGACCCAGACAAAGTCAGAGCTATCCAGAGCATGCATCCGCCAAGGAACCTCAAAGAGCTGAGAGGCTTGCAAGGCAGGTTGGCCTACATCAGAAGATTCATTGCAAATCTCTCAGGCCGCTGTCAGCCGTTCACCCGGCTCATGCAAAAGGGTGCTTCCTTCGTATGGGATCAAGCTTGTCAGGAAGCTTATGAAGACATCAAGAGGTACCTCACAAAGCCTCCAGTCTTAGTGGCCCCTACATCAGGAAAGCCATTCTTGCTTTATGTAAAAGCTCTGGATTATTCCCTCGGCGCCCTCCTCGCTCAAAAGGACGACAATGGCCATGAGCAAGCCATTTATTACCTGAGCAGAACTCTCATAGGAGCGGAATCTCGCTACAACCCTATTGAGAAAGAGTGTTTAGCTCTCGTCTTCGCTGTCCAGAAGACACGACATTATCTGGTTGGCCAAACCATACATGTCATCTCCAGGGTGAACCCTTTACGTCTTCTCATGACGAAGCCAGGGTCGTTGAACTCAAGATTGGCTAAATGGGCACTGCTATTGTCCCAATATGACATGACCTTTACCCCTCAAAAGGCGGTTAAAGGTCAAGCCCTTGCAGAGTTCTTGGCTGCGCATCCAGTTCCGGAACATTCAAAGCTTCACGAAGACATCCCTGATGAGGTCTTCGAATCTAATGCAACCTCAGTAGAGGAAGTGTGGCAGATGTTCTTCGACGGAGCATCACGGATGGGCCCCAAAGGCAAGATTATTGCCGGAGTGGGGGTTGTGTTCATCTCCCCACAGGATCATATCCTTCCCAGGGCATTCTCCTTGACAGAGTCATGCTCTAACAATGTAGCAGAATACAATGCCCTGCTCATTGGTCTCCAGCTCGCCCATGGAATGGGGGTACGCTACCTTGAAGCTTATGGCGATTCAAAGCTGATCATTAGCCAGGTAAAAGGCGAATATGAAGTCCGCCATGAGGACTTGGTGCCTTACTATCATACAGCCATCGAACTGGCTAGCCTATTTGAAGGCTTCTACATCGGGCATGTGTCTCGATCTCAGAACACCAAGGCGGATGCTCTCGCTGCATTAGCGACAACGCTAGCCTTGCCAGCCGACACCGAGTATCACCTCACAGTCGCAACCCGACATCTTGTATGCTCTAAGCATATGCTGAAAATCCAAGAGGTCCATAATGTCTCTGCAGACCTCGAGCCGAGGGATTGGCGCTTCCCTCTCATTGACTATGCTCTGCACGGATTGCTCCCTGACGATCCTAAAGAAGCGGCGTCCATCAGACGAAGGTCCCCCCGTTTCTATTACGATCCTACCTTGAAGACACTTTACCGTCGTTCATATGACGGTGTCCTCCTCCGTTGTCTCTCTCATTCAGAGGCACAGGAAGTGCTTAAAGAAGCACATGACGGCATTTGTGGAGCCCACCAGCCGGGTCCGAAGCTTAAAGACAGGCTACATCGGCTTGGGTACTATTGGCCAACTATGATAACCGACGCCATCCAATATGCGCGAAGGTGCAAGGCATGTCAGATTCACGCTGACTTTATACACCAGCCTTCGGAGTTGCTCCACCCTACTGCTGCTTCATGGCCATTTGAAGCGTGGGGAATTGATGTCGTAGGGCCAATCAGCCCCTCTTCGGCAAGAGGTCACCGGTTTATCCTAGCAATAACCGATTACTTCTCAAAGTGGGCAGAGGCCATACCGTTGGCCGAAGTCAAAACCTCCAATCTGGTTAGCTTCATCAAACACCATGTCATCCATCGATTTGGTGTCCCCAGGCGGATCATCCACGACAATGGTCCTCAATTCATAAGCCAAGGATTCTATCGGTTCTGCGATAAATACCGAATTCAGAATATGGCTTCAACAGCTTACAATCCTGCCGCCAATGGTTTAGCAGAAGCATTCAACAAGACAATCATCAAGCTGCTCAAGAAGTTTGTCTCCTCGAACAAGCGAGATTGGGACGAAAAGCTCGGTGAATGCCTTTGGGCTTACCGGACTACGGTTCGGACACCGACAGGCAATACGCCTTTCTCCCTGGTATATGGGTGCGAAGCGGTCATCCCATTGGAAATCCAGGTGCCATCATTGCGAGTAGCCCTGACTACTAAAATGACATCAGAAGACAATGATCGCCTGCGTCTTCAAGAGCTCGAAGCCCTGGACGAGAAGCGGCTGCAAGCTCAGCAACACATCGAGCTATATCAGGCTCGGATGTCAAAAGCCTTCAATAAGAAGGTTAAGCAAAGAACCTTCCAGAAAGGAGATCTGGTCTTAGCCGTCAGACGACCGATGATTATGACGCACAAGACCAAAGGCAAATTTCAGCCTAAATGGGAAGGACCGTTTGTGATAGAGACAGTCTATTCAAACGGAGCATACCGCCTTATGACTGCAGAGGGCGACCTACTCATGATGCCGATCAATGGCAAATTCTTAAAGAAGTACTATCCTTAATCAAGGATCTTGCTCTCGATCAAGTTAACATTACACCTCTGATCGAGATCCGCGCGTCCGGAATGCGCACAAAGAGAGCCTCTCTCTTTCTCCAAGCATATCAAATCTGTTGGTAGCTGGGGGTTTGCTTAAAATCCCAAGGGACCTGCTCCCACTTGATTCCCTCTCCAGAATCACTTACCAATTCTCATCCATAGAATGGTAAGACCACATATTCCGCTGTTACGTTAACATTAAACCTATGACAGCAGTCCCCTCATTTCTCCTCATGAGAGCGAGACCTCCAAAGTCACTTACCAATTCTCATCCATAGAATGGTAGGACCACACATATTCCGCTGTTACGTTAACATTAAACCTATGACAGTGATTTCCTCGTTTCTCCCCGAGAAGACGAGACCTTTTCCAAATCCAATCCGACTTTTGAACTTGGTGGCTTCTCAACCAGTTACGTCATCGCGACCTCTGAACTGGCAGATAGCCGAGTTTCATCTGTCATTGAGCTTAGTGGCGTCTTAATCGGTTATGTCATTGCGACCTCTGAACCAGTAGACAGCTAAGTCTCAACCTTGAGTCCTGTTGACATTTACAAAAGACAGGTCTCGATACTTGTTGACATTTACAAAAGACGAGTATCACCTATTTTGAGCTTGGTGGCTTCTCAACCAGTTATGTCATTGCGACCTCTGAACTGGCAGATAGCCGAGTTTCATCTGTCATTGAGCTTAGTGGCGTCTTAATCGGTTATGTCATTGCGACCTCTGAACCAGTAGACAGCTAAGTCTCAACCTTGAGTCCTGTTGACATTTACAAAAGACAGGTCTCGATACTTGTTGACATTTACAAAAGACGAGTATCACCTATTTTGAGCTTGGTGGCTTCTCAACCAGTTACGTCATTGCAACCTCTGAACTGGCAGAAAGCCAAGCCCCTATCATTGAGCTTGGTGGCGTCTCAATTGGTTATGTCATTGCGACCTCTGAACCAGCAGACAGCTAAGTCTCAATCTCGAGCCCTGTTGACATTTACAAAAGACAGGCCTCATACTTGCTGACATTTACAAAAGGCAAGTATCTTCACTCCAGCCCCGCAATGGGCTAACCTCGAGACTGGCAACATCTCAATTGGTTATGTCATTGCGACCTCTGAACCAACAGACAGTCATGTCTCATTATCCAAACAGCAGAAGTCAAAAGGAAAATTTTCTATTAAAGCCAAAAAGATGGGATACATGGAGGAGCATATACAATGGCCTACAGGCGTATATGGTAAGATCGAATCCGATCCCCGAGCGAAGCTAGCCTCGTTCTCCTGTCATCAGCAGCCTGGGCCAGCGCCTGTGATCTCAGCTCAGCCTCATCGAAGTCCACCGCCTGAGCCAGACGAGCCTCGACCTCCGCCAAAGTCGCCCTCTGTGACGACTCCTGCCGCGCCAGTTCCTCACTCCGAGCCCTGAGCTGCTCAAGCCGCGCAGTCTCTTCATGACGCATCTGTGTAGCTTTGGATAAGAGGAGATTTGCCTTCCGGATCATCTCTTCGGCCCTCTTAACCTTATCTTCGGCATCAAGAAGAGCACTGGTGGAAGCGTCAATTGCACTCCCAACCTCTACTTGCTCTGTCTCCAAGGACTTCAAGTCAGAGGAGATAGCCTCAGCAGCCTCTTGAGCGGCGAGCTGAGCCTCGCGCCTTTGGGCAACAAGAGGTGTGAGCCGTTCATCAGCCAGAGACGCTGCGTCTGAACGATAGAGACGGCGCCATTCCTCCACGTCCTTCTCAAGGTCATCTACCAGGAGTTCCAGAGCAGTAGCTTGATGGTACCCCTCAAAGTCTCGAATGCAATCAATACCTCGGGAGAGGACCACCTTCAGCTTCGAAAATGGCACAGGCGAGCCTTTCAAGACTAGACCGATAGTCTGCTCCAAATTGTTATAGAAGCTATCGACCAGATTACCTATGAAGTCATTCTCAGCTTCATCAATCTTTGGTAGAGGGACAACCTCGGAGCAGTCTACCAGCCCGGCCGACACCACCGCAGAAGAAGAAGCGGGAACATCGACAGCAGCAGGACAAGCCAAGGACGATCTCGGCGGAGTCCTCATCGAAATTAATACACCAGCCACCGCGAGGGAAGGGCTGGCAACTACCTCTGGAGCAACAGGCTCAACCACCTGAGTTGGGGAGGCAGGGCTGGTGATCACCCTCAACTCCATACTCGCCGGCATCTCACTCGGGAGTGAAGGCATCTGTGGGACTGTCGTCTCCACAACCCCCGACCTCTCAGTTGTCATGGGCTGATAAGAGGGGAGGTCGCCATACAGCGCGTCCAACACAGCAGCATCCGCCGCGGTCGAAGCACTCGACTCGCCCTCTAACCTCTTAGGAGAACCCTCCGCTTCCTTCGAAGCTGATGCACCTTGGGGACGAATACCTGCAACAAAACCAAGGTCAAAAAGGAGACGCAGCAAACAGGCGAAGACCAAGAGATCGTAGTCATACCGAAGGCCGATGTCACCTCGTCAGCCGCATCGGAATCCAAGGGTCCCATCGGAAAGTTCTTACCAGACTCGACGTAAATAGCCGGCCCGCTCTCGCCCGCCGAGTCCCCTGCAGACCACTCAACAGAGCTTGATTCCACAGAACTTCCTTTGGAGGTCCCAACACCCGAAGGACCGACATCAGCTGCGCCACTCCCAGACTCTTGCGAGTGAGCGGAAGAGCTGGCTGCAGCCCTATAAGTGAACAGGGGATCGTAGTGTTCCCCTTGCTCTCCAACTGCCTCAGCTCCTGCAACAAAAAGCAAATGATGAGTTATTTAAAGTGCGCTGAAGGCATATTAGATGGGGCCAATCTTACCAGTAGTCGGTTCAGCAACCGACGGCTCGGCCACTAATGGAGCAGCAGAAGGAAGCGCAGTAGAGGGTTCGCCCTCTACCACAATTGTAGGAGCATGGCGACGGGGCTTCTTCGCCAACGACTTCCTACGGGATCCACTCCCACGTTTCCTCTTGAAGTGGACATCAGAATCCTCTTCTTCCACTTCTTCCACATGTCGTGGGGGAGCTGTCCCCACCACGCCGGAGCCGGCTTCACAGGTGTCAGCTTCACGGACATCAGCTCCTGTCCCTACCTCAAAGCGAGGGCTCCCTGCATCAGAAGCCTCGCTATCATCCACAGCGATGAACTCCTCTATGCCAGGGACACGGACTCGTTTACCCTCCTTCTTCTCAGAAGCCTTCTGCCTCATCCGATGAGCAATCAATCTCACACCCGAACTATTGGCATTGAATCCAGGAGGCGTGGAATTCGAAGCCGCATACCATTGGCAGAAGCACAAGGTCGTCCGAAGGCCGGGATCTCTCAACGGCGTGCGTAGCCGCGCCCCAGTGCCATCTGCAGTAAAGAACCGCCAGGCACGAGCCCCATCAATGAGGCTCCCCATGAAATTCAAGTCCGGATTTGGGTTGCCCACGTACAGCTGGTCATACCCGAATTGGCGGGCAAACCGGCTCGGAACGTAGGGTTCCAGGTAGCAGGTGTCCCCACTCCTGAACAGCAAATGCGAGGGCCGGATGCTGACCAGCCACTCGAAAACACCTCGACTCATGGGAGAGTCACCCGATTCCGCATCATGGAATTCCTCATTGAACCCCGCATCCCGCATGCGAGGAAAACAGCGGAACAGGCTGTAAGCGTCATAACGGCGTACTAACTTACGGGCCTCAGCCACGTAGATCTTCTGCCATGAACAGCCCTCGAAGCGGCGGAGAAGTGCCGTTCGAACACCCTGCGGAGGATCCGCCCCAGCTCCAATCAAAGCCGGGCAGTGCAAGGCGAACCACGCCATCAAGTAGGTATACGGTAAACCTACCCTAGGATTGGGTCCGTCACAGGGCAGGACGGCACCCTTTCCTCTCCTCGACACCGATGGTCTGCAGAAAGCCTCCGTTAGCGCACGAAGGCCCCTCTGGATACAGCACACCATAGCCGGGAGAAGACCCAGACGGTGGCCATGGACCAAGCGCACAGCCGGCAGCAAGACATTCGGGTGGACAATGTCACCCGAGGAAGACGGCACCACACATTTCTTTAACCAGATGGTTAAGAAACCGGCCAGCAGCGCCTTCCGAGACATAGGCCGACGAGCCTGGTGGTGAAAGCTCCGAAGGACATCACCTTCCTCAAAAGGACCATCATCTTCAGTCACGACGATGTCCTTTTCGGCATGCGCCTCCATCCGGGCCAAGATGTCCCCTTCAGCAACTCCGCAATGAGCAGCTTCAGGCGCACTCTTCATGTCCGGGAACAGATAGTTCCCCCAGCTCTTTAAGCTCTTCGAGCTACTCTTGCCACCAGTGTGGATGCTGGAACAAATGTGCAAGTGGCACATCAATTCCCGGTAAGTCTCAAGCAAAGCAGGCTCCTGCTTCTCCAGCAGAGCCAACTCCGCTTCACAGGGAAAGTACTTTTCGTACGGAAGAGACCCAAAAGGCAAGGCAGAGATTTCCCACATCTCATGCAGAGCCATGCCCAATTCACCAACTGGGGTGAAGAAGGTCCCCGAGGCAGGGCAGTATAACTCAAGGATGGCGTAGAAGCACGCCACCTTCATATCAATGCCGTAGCAGGTCGCCCTGACGGCCTCATGGAGGTTTAACTTCTCCAAGTCCTTCCCGAAATTAGCAAGGACATAGTTGGTCAACTCCGCCCACCATGTCTTGGGAGGATGAACCCAACCAGGGGTCCTGAAGTCAGTAGCGGGGTAATTCCCGCCAACTGCGCAGAATTGGGCGCCAAAAGTCTGCGCCACAGCCGGATTCTCTCCCACTGGAAGTTCTCGCGATACCTTCCCAGGGTACAGCCCCATTATGCCGCGAGGAGGGCCCGCCCCTGAATAGCCGGACTGATATGACAATCTCCCGACATGGACAGATTCAGCACTTCGGCTCACACTCCACGCCATCTTCCGAGCCTGAGTCACAGCCGCGAAGGAGGACAAAGGGAAGTGTCGCTTAGTGGACGGAAGATAAGATTTCTCGCCATCCAACTGAAAAATCCACTGCCCTTCACCGGCCTGCAACTGGCGATCGGAATCAGGCGCAGCATCCCCGAACATGAAGTCAGGCTTTCTGTAAGTCTGACGGTCGACATCCTCAAGCGGAGCAGTGGTTAAGATACTCCGCATGGTCTGCGGATGACCGCCTTGGATGAGCGTATCCCGGACAAGGGAGCTCCGCTCACTGAATAAAGAAGCCTCTCCATGGAACTGCAGGCTGAGGCTACCACCTGCTCGCCTGGATAACCCGAATAGACTGTTCGGGATACCGGAGGCGTAATGCACTGCAAAAACAGAAATGAGCTATGATTAGTTCATCAATCAAGTGGATATGAAAATACAAAAATTCACTAAGGCATAGCCTCGCTCAGTGAGAAAAGCCAGCAAGGCGATAGCTTCGATGAAGCTTGATCTCGTGGACGAAACTGCATCTTCGCAGGAAGAAATCCGAAGCACCAACTTCGCTTAAGCAGGAAGTGGTATAGCCCTGAGGGCTGATGTCATCAAAAGGGCATTATGGTCAAAAGTCATCATAACTGAGAGGACTTATTCAAGTCCTTTTCCTCAAACAGTACGGAGATGGCCCAAGTTATGGCTTCGTGCGAAAGCCCAAAGAAGAACTGTTCAGTTCTTAACTCCCTGGTGCAAGCAAAATAGGGAAGTTGAAGGGAAACGAGTTCCCTGATAAGGACAGATCATATTCGATCGTCCTAATGGTCAAATATCGACTCCAAAGGAGCAAGACCACCATCTCTAAGAAGAGTCTCTTACCAGCGACAGGTCGCTCAATGACCGGAGGAGGAGGGCCCTCCGCTGCAGAAGTCGCTGCTTCCTTACCCGCTCGTCTTTTGGGCGCCATTAAGAACTGCAAAAGTTCTCGAAGTACTCTGAAGCAAAGGAGGAAGAAGGAGAGGAAAAGACAGAAATTTCTCTGAAAAAGGAGATCTTTTCCATGTTCAGCCCGATCGGGCTTTTATAGGCCAATCAGCGCCTAAATCGAGGCCTCGAAAAAGGGCACATGCCGCCGTTTCGAATTAATTCGAAACAGTGCCCGAAGCGCCTGAGGCGCTTTCCCAAAGAGCGACGGTTCAACCCCACTAAAGGGTTAACTTCGCACAGGAGCAAAGTGCGGACTTCGCACAATCCTTCAAGGACTTCGCCAGGAAGCTTACCTTAGCCCTCCAAAAAGGTGCTGCTCGCGGGACATGCCAGTCTCGCGAAAATCATTCGAAGAAAGGACTATGTCCTTAGCTCCGCACACAGTTTAGCCCAGCTATGGCCAAACTCTCAGTGAAAGCAAGCAAAAAATCAGATGATCGGAAGATGAACTTTCATTGATTTAACAGGAAGGGTACATTGATATTACATCAAAGCTGTGTTTTATACAATACATCCAGTTGCCCAACAGGATCATTTGAGGCATACAAGCGGTTTTATCTGCTTTCAAACCAAATCAACGGGACAGGAAAGGCCTTCCTCCGGCACAAGGCCGTAACCCTTCGCATATGAACAGATGGTGCCACAGGGACACGGTCATTTTTCTCCACAAAATGGCAGATCATGCCAGGCCATTTTTGTTGAAGCCTGGCAACAAAAACCTATCGCCGCCAACACGATAGATCACGTATAATGGGAATCGGCAGTGATACCAGTGATCTAACGAGCGCGATACTCGCTTTCCCGAAGAGGATCGCCCCCAAAGGCCACCAAAGTTGAAAGTCGGCAATGGTGCCGGCGATCCCACAGGCGACGCCCACTATCTTGAAGCGGATCATCTCCGGTAAAAGCGGCAGCCAGCCTCACCTCAGAACGAATCATCACGGATAAGAGGCTGCCAACAGCCTCTGGGACGCGCGCCCGCTGCCCCGAATTGTTCCTCCTGCTTAAAAGTAAAGCTTCAACCGGGGAAGCATAAGGCAATTTTATGGCTTCTTCCATCAAGTCACCAGACTGGCAAGCATAGCTCGCTGCAAGGCAAATCAGAACAGATTAGCAACTAAGCACAGGAAGAGCTACAAAAGAGCTAAGTCAGGTTCTTTGGGTCAAAGCAATCCAATTTCAGTCAAAGCAGAGGATAAGCCTCGCCTGCACGGCAACCAATGGGCTGGCTCAGCAAACGCCAAGTCCTAGCCTCGCCTATATGGCAAAGTCAGACTGATCTTGTGAGATACAGTCTCAACATTCACCAATATGGCAAGACCGGCTTAACTCTTGAAGAGACCAAGTCCCAAGTCCTGCCTGCGTAGCGGACTTAACATGTGGTGAACAAATCAAGATGATAGCTTCACAGAAAGCTATGATGAGATCCTTCTCTGCAGCAGCCAATTGCAAGATGGAGAACAAGGGAAGCCAGCCAATCCCTAAAGCAGCAAATCAAGGGAGATGAGTTCCCTAAAAGCGGTGAAGTCTCTGAATGATCAAGACTTACCGGTCCTTGGCCGGATAAGAACCAGAATGGGCTTTCCCACTAATTCAGAGATCTGAGTATATCTCTCAACCAAGAGAAGAGAAAACAAGCAGGCCATTTCTCTTCAGAGGACCTCAAGTGTCCTATTTATAGGCCCCATGGCCTGAGCACTCTCACCTCAAGCGTGGAAGCTCGAGTGCATTCAAGGCATTTATTGCGCCTTGATGGAAGGGACGGTTTTCCCTTGGAACCGTGCAAAGGGAGAAAACGTCTCCCTCATAAAAGACACTTATGGCGCCTTGAAAAAGGGGAAACATCCTCCTTTGGTAAGGTGCGACCGGAGAATATCTCCCTCGAACGGCGCGAAAGGAGAAATGATCCTCCTCGTAAATCAGCCCGTGACAGTTGGCTTTGAAAAGGCAACAGGAGTTCCAAAGCGAACTTATTCCCGGAAGCCCAGATGCGGAGCTACCCGTGCGCGAAGCTACTCAGAGTCACGATCCAGTGCAATTCTTCGGCAGATTTATCCCAAAGCAGGATTGAAGGCGAAGCTGAACTCAACCATCATGGCGACGTTCATATTCCACACACCATCGATCACAGCAGTTCAAAGTGTTTCGAAGTCTGGGCTATTGCAGACTTTTGAAAACTTTGAAGGGGGTCTTGTTGACACTTAAAAAAGACAAGATTCCTATTGGTCTGAACAAATGTCTAACTTGTTGACATTTACAAAAGACAAGTGGCAGACGAGCTGAAGACCAGTTTTTATCCACCTCCAAGGGATAAGGAAGCAGCTTGGACTCCACTGATCCAGCAAGCAGAACAGTGAGCCCGGGACGTTTCTAAACAGACCTCAGCAGGTCTAAGATGCTAGCATTTAGCATTACATTAGCCCAAGGAGATAGCCTCGATTGAGAGGCTAGCATCATCCAACTTCGCCAGGAAGCTAATTGACAGCTTCGCCGAAAAGCCTCTTTTCGGATTTCGCCAAGGATTGCCTTTAGCTCCGCTATGAGCTTCAAAGCGGGCAGCTCCGCTATTGATCTACTACGGTCAACCTTTGACCAATCAAATCTCCTGATGAGATTGGATTCAAACAAATCAAATCCAATCAGGATTCAAATATGGCAGGTGATTGCCGCTATCTCTTGACTCTCTTGAAACGAGTAAGAGGATCAAGGAGAATCTCCCAACAATATGGAAAGGATCAAAACAGATCAACCGACCTGCCAAATCTAGCTCCGCAGAAGTTATCTTAGCCTCGCAGCAAGGCTACTTTCTAAATTCAAACAGATTCGGTTCAATCTGTTTTCATATCTTCAAAGGGGACGATTATACCCTTGCTTTCCCTATAAATAGCCCGCCAGGGGCACAAGGAAAAAGGATCGATTGGATCGGGAGAGACTTCCAAAAAAAAAGAGAGAGGACTCCACAAGCAGAGGCTTCTTTACAACGCACCGTGCGTTCTCGAATTCAGAGACTCTTTAGAGAAATACTTCTCTCTTCAGGGTGGCGATACCCTAACAACCCCTTTTCCTCAAGGAATCTCCGGAACCAGGCGAGAAGGAATTCCTCACAGAAGGCGGTCTTTTGAGAAGTAGCAAGAGGGTTCTACCAACCCTCTATTCTCTGATTCCCGGAACCAGGCGAGAAGGGAATCTCATCGCTCGCATCGTCAAAGGGACAAAGTGGTCGCGCGCTGACCAGACTCCTATCGGCACACTTCTCCAGAATCTCTGAGGAGATCTACTTGTAATCTTTTTAAGAATACTTGTAATTTAGCTCCTCAAACTTTTTTTTGTAAGTTTTCCCCTTTGCAAACATAATGGAAAACAATGGATTCACATATATGCATGCTCCGATTGTTCATGTATTCCTATTACTTGAATTATAGTTACTTGGATATTCTTGTATTACTGCTATAGGAATATTTTCTAAATACAATACATGATAGTTTCCTATATTTTTGATATCGATATGATACTCTTGTTACCTGAATATACCGGTAACTGACCTAAGATGTGCGGAACTAAGTGCCACACGAGACAAGGTGCCACATCACATACATGGTGGGGACCACTTCTTGAACTCTGTGGGGCCACCACTAGAATCCCATGTCTAATAGATCTCATGCCTCCTGTCTTATGTTATCCTGTTACATGTTACTAACAATATTGTTACTCTGCAGTAAATATAATAAATATAACATCGGTTGGGAAAGACTTGATTGTTGATTAGGTCTTGTCGGGTAGATATCTTTGATCCATATTAGTCCCACTGCTAACTGGTCGCTGTCCATTTTAGGCCGTGATTATGGGTATGCACGGGGTACACCCACCTGACTAGAGCTCTTTGACCTTAAGTTTTCAATTAACATAATGAAATAATATAAACAATGATGACGATGTGAGTGCTTGTTATTTGGCTACTCTCTCATTCGAATCATGGTACCGTATGCCATATTCGGATGGGTTCGGCTGGAATACGGGCTCCAGTATGAACTGCCAGTGGTGTGGAATATTACAAGAGATTGATTAAAATATTAGGCAATGTTGATTATTATTATTGTATAAATAAATTACAATGCTCGATACATGTATAATATTATTGTCTGTTTATATTTTGTTATATTTTTTTATTTCTATCCTCCACCATTTTATATGTATACTCTGTATTTCATGTATTATATGTAGACACACTGTTCTTTCATATTCACAAACACTCAGTATAGTTGTTCATATTAAATCTCTATCACATTTTATGCTACTATTAGAATTAACAGTTATTACTGTTTATGTTACTACTAGTACTAACACCCATTACAGTTCGTATCTTTTATAGAATTTATTCTTATTACTATTAAAAACTAAACACTAAATATAGAATAATTAATACTTGATACTTGTTAATAATACTAATTGATTTCAATAGTGTATAATCAAATTATGTATCTTATCTCTTATTACATATTGAAAACATGTTAATGGTTATAAATGCTCCAATGATAGTATAATAATATAACGTTTATTGATATATATATATAAAACTCTTCCTGATTGATTTCATATTTTAATCATATATTATATATTATAGTATAGGTAACAACATTGCAACACGCTTGATAAAAATAATATTATAGTGTTGAAATAATAATTATATATTATATACTGATATTTAGTATAATTATATTGTATCATTGTTATTAAGTAACCTCAGGGTAATCAGAAAGCGATTTAATGAGAGGTAAAAATAAAAAAAGTAGTAATATATACTATAGGAGACTTATCATCTTTATTATTGTAGGTATATTTTTATTACTTATTTTGATTCTTTATCTCTTCTTGTTTTCATATCTATCATGATCACTGACCTACTTGCATGCATAATTGTACTTATTTAAGCTGGATTTATATGGCATAAATTGCGTTTATTCCTTATACTGAGGCTTAGTGTATATACATGTATGATATTTTCTCGTGTATATATGCCGCTGACTCTCGTCGCGTTCCCGTTATAGTATATTTTAGGAAGCGGGGTGTGATATCTTCTTTCCCGGAGATGGTTCGGAGGAGGCCTTTAGGGGACTGTGCTAGCGGCTCGACTGCGAGCACTGTTAACAGGGATCAAGGGAGACAGCAAAGTCATTTGAATTTCTTGTTCTCATTTCCTCTCCCAATCCATGGGAAAGCGGTCGAGGTTGTTCGTTGGTGGCTATAATGTCTTCCTATCGCCTGAGAAATTGTATGAATTGAATCCGGAGGGGTCTTCAGTTACTTCCTCTGTTTCGCTTTGGGAATATAGGAGGGAGAATAGACGATAAGAGGTGCCTGTAACTGATGTGACTTGTGAAGGACCAGCCTCTATGGTGATCGACATATCGCCGGAGATGGTGGCTAGCACTGGGAGTGCCTCTGATGTGATCGGGATGCCGAACGAGGGGAGTTCGTCAGAGCTCAAGGCACGAGAGTCGCCGGAGGGGGAGGCTTCAGTTGTCTCCACTGCCATTGACTAGGATGGGGACAAGGTTGTCAGTGAGGACTGCAGAGAGGACAGCCATGTGGATGGAGCTATCAGGCGATGGGATCGAGAAATTTTGATTTCAAAATTTCTAACTGAGCGGGGGATTCGGATTCAGTTTGTTTCCATTGTCGGGTGCCCAGTTGAACGTTGGAGCGGATGTCGGAACTGCTTCGCACACTAATGGGATATTGGTTTTGGGCCAACTATTGCGCTGTTTCGAGAAGTTTGTGGGTTGTCTCGGCCAAGGGTTAGGTTGCATGTCCATGTGGGTTTTTTGATCGTACCCACATAGAGGGAGATTCTTTGAATGCGTCAGACTCCAGGGATAAAAGGCCTATGATTAAAGAGAGATTTCTGAATATGATAAAAAAGAATAAGAGTCCTTTTATTTAGAAAAACCTTGTGACAGATTGTGTTAGTTCTAAGAGGGAGTCCAGCAGGATTGCCAACAGGCATGGCCGAGAACCTTTCATTGGTGATGAGTTCATGTTTAATGTGGTGCAGCATAAAGAGTTGTTTAAAGATGAATTCGAGAATTTCATAGACATGTCCCCGTCAAATAGTCAGGAGAAGGCCAAGAAGAAGGGAAAGCGGTGTGGGAGATCCTGTATAGAGTGGCGTTCTATTTTCATATTGACAATTTATGAGGGTAAGAGGAGTTTGGCATCTGCGACGGAGAAGTTTCTTTTGATTATGCAGAAGGAGGGTGATAAATCTAAGGGGTTTGCAGGTATATAGTAGAGTAAGCATGAGGTGATTTTTGCGGAGCTGGGTTCCTGATTGTTGCATTGACAGAGGGCTGTTTTTGAGGAGTTTTATACCTTTTTACATTTGGTTTCTTCAGGCACCTATGTGTGTACAATATTATGTTATCCTAGGGCACAGAAGGTTCTTGTACGGGTATGGAGTTGTTTTTATTAAGTAATTTTTAATGAAAGATGGGGGATCACTTTGGTCCACTGTATCTTCTCACAAAAAAAATTATTTTCTGGCACGATCTATTGCTACTGCAATTTTCATTCTTTCTCATCTCTTGACAAAGTTTGGACCTTATCCTGCTTCTATTCTTCTTCTTTCTTACTTGAAATTAAATCTATCTCTGCTTTCATCGAGTTGACTTCATTTTTTTCATTTTATAGACTCGGTTCATTTTATTGTTTCTTGAACCGGGGCTCTGATACATTTGTTGGGACTATAGTTAGGGTTTTGAGAATCATCGAAATTGTGACCTCGAGCCTTTCTTGGTAAAAATATAAGACAGATATACATAATTCGTCCAAATTCAGATACATATTGACGAGAACTCAAGAGATATATTATTGTAAATCTGGAATATAAAAAAGTAATTATAGACCCCATTCTTCTTTTCTCGAAATAATTTCTATACTGAGTACTATTCATGACACTATCTATGAAACCTATATTAAGCAATATTCTCGACTGCAATCTTCATTTGTTTCTTTCATTTTTTTTAGTAAAAAATATTGTTCGACTGACATCATAGACTCAGTAGTTGGAAAAGAATTAACCACATCGTAGCAAGAGAAAGGAGCTCCAGTATAGAGAGAATAGAAAAAATGCGCACATATGAATTACTCAACCTCAAAAAACTTCTAATGAGGAAGATGGACACAAAAGTAGTCCATGAACTTACTTTTTTAATTTACTTCTAGGTCCTCAAGAAAAGAAGAAGTCGTCAAAACTCTTTATTGTTTCAAACCTTACCAAAAAGTCCTCAAATACTAGTTTGCTAGTTTTCAAGGTCCTCATTTACGCCAACCTTAATCACGTGGGTCAGAGGCTATGGTGGAATGTTGGTTTTGCCCTTCGCCATTTCACCCCCTATCCCGTCGTAACGCTGCCAGAGTAAAAAGGGGATTGCGGCGTTATGATAACAGTACAACCATTTATTATCTCTTTCTTCCTCCCAAAAAAGTTACCCCCAAAATTTGTCTACCTCTTCATCTTCTGCAATCTCTCAACAATCACTAAAATTTGTCAACCTCTTCTTCATGTCAATCTCTCAAAATTCCCCAAAATCCTCAAAATTTCTTTGCATCTCAATTCCTCTCATATTCCCATACAATGTTTGATCAGAGCGCTCAACCAGTCATTGAGGATCTTACTCCTTTGGCGCATATAGAGCCGTCGATTGGCGACACTATGACTGATGCTGAGAAAAACATCAATAACACGCTCTTAACCTTCCACTTTAATCGCAAATGTGTTCCTGTTAAGAAGAGGAAAGCATTGAAGATCAGATCCGAGAAAATGTTGCAGCCACCGAGGAGAACCGCCCAATTCTTTCTTCCAGTAAGATTTGAGTCCATAATTCTATCTAACTTTGTTAAAAGTTTGTCTATTGTGTGTACTGCACACACATGTTCCTCCCAAGTTTAGATAGAATGCTTTGTTAACATCTATCCACCTTTATCATAATTTTGTCCATCTATTAAAAAATTTGTCCACCATCGTAAAAGTTTGTCCGCCTTCATAAAATTCTACAAACCCTATTTTCATATTTGTCCACCATTTAATGATTGAACTTCCACAAAGATACTCATGTAATCAAAGAAAAGAAGGATAACAAAATACAGCTCTGCTCTTTCTCCTGGATCCATCCATATTCAAAGTTCATGGAGAATCTGTAACCACGCATTATAGATGCCCATTAAGCAGCCTTCCAGGATTGTCTATTTCTCTACTACTTGGACCTGGGACCATTACCTGTGGACCAACCCACCTTGAGAAGATCACCTCAGACTGTGATGAAAGGACGATGAGGTTCCGCTTTGAAGGCGTTCTTCACACCTTTACGCCTTCTTGGATTCGCAGTCACACATTTTCCCCACTGCTGGTTGTAGCATGGGGAAAAACACGGAGGAAACTCCCCTCTGGAACAAGTATTTTAAGGGTAATTCTTGGAGAAGAAGAGAGATCAGAGTGAGGAGGAGAAGGTCATGCGAGGGGGGAAAATAAAGTCTAAAAGAAACAGAGGTTAGTTACAATAAAATTTGTCCAATTTCACTAAAATTTGTCCAAAATTAATATAAGTTGTCCACCTTATAATTTAGTGTCCACTTTGATTTGCTTACATCCACTGTTTTTAATATTTGTGCTCTCTTCTGACAAATTAACCCATATTTGTACGTCTTTTAAAAGTATTATTTAGAAGAGCTCCTTTCTAATCTCGTTGAGAGTGAGAGAAAGGAGGACATTGATGACTTTGTCTTCCTGCAAATCCTCTACAAGATTTGCATAATATGGATCCCAAACACCAAACAATCAATATTCAGCAAATTTTTGGCTACTGCCAGACCGTGAAAATGATAAAAGTTATAGCATGGGTTGTGGTTGTCCAAGAAGAAACAATCAATGGTATTTGTAATGCAAAGCTGGCCTTAGAGAGGCGCGCCACTGCTGTAGTAAAAGTAGGAGCGGCTACATGTCTGGATGCGCCCCTTAGTCAATGTGAGTTTGTCCAACTTGTTTATAATATGTCCACCTTTATGTATTTATGACCAACAAAACATCATTTTTGTCCAACCTTTCTCAAATTTGTCTATTTTTTTTTTTAATTTGTCTACTTTTCTGTAATGTAGTTATGGTACTATGCGATAATCGGTCTGCGGACACTAGTCAGGCATAGAGATGGTGTTTTACTCATGTGTAACTGGGTAGACATGGGAAAGGTTGTGGGCTTTATTCATCATGTATCATTAGTGTGGTGGTCAGAGAAGATCATCCACCACGTCCTCGATGACGACTTGGTGATTTACAAAAAAATAAGAATGGAGAAAGACCAAGAAAATAAGAAGCAAGGGGAGGAGAAAGAGAAAAGGGAAGGCGAGGGATAAAGAAGAGAGGAGAGCAGAGAGGAGAGTAAAGAGGAAAGGAGCAAAGACATAAGAAGAGAGAACAAAGAGAAGAAGAGAAGCAGGGAGGGGGAACGTGGCACTAGTACCTTCCCATTTACTACTACAATGCTATCCCTTATGGAATCAACTGGGGGAGTTCGTAAAGTGGGTAAGTGTTTCTTTAACTTTTGTCCAACAATTCAGAATTTTTTTTGTACATTTCCATAAATTTGTCTAACTATCTATAAATCTATCCAACTATCCATAAATCTGTCCATTTTTTTAATTATTTGTCCAACATTTTGGAAATTTATCTGCCGCATTTTCATAAAATATTCAACATTAAAATTTCCAACTTCTAATGATTTTCTCCAGCTTTTGTATTAAGGTTCTTCGCTAACTAGAGACGGTCATCGCTAACCTTGATCGCAATTGTATTCGAACGAGGAATAACTATAATGCAGCAACTTGCCTTCTGGAAAAAGTTTAGGGCTGTCAAGATAAGGCAATTATTTGCAGTAGAATCTTGTACCAAAAAGACATTACCTGCCTTCAAAATGCCTTATCGGATGCTGGCATGGAGGAAGTTGTGAAGGCAGGACCTTCATTTGAAGAACTCAGGGAGTTTCCTGGTGCTGAACAGGACGATCAAGCTCATTTTAGGGACGATCAAGCAGATGAAGGGGAAGAAGAAGGGATGTTGATCAGAGACCGACGAAAGAAGAAGAAGAAGTAGTAGAAGCATAGGAGACGGGTGGGGGTATTAATAAACTATCCACATGGCGCGAGGACAAAGAAAGAGAGGAAGAAAGAGAGGAAAAAAGACCACGATCTGCTAGTATGACCAGCATCGCGAAGAACATGAATTCTCGGCGATGACGACAACCTTACAAACTTGTGATATCTCCATTATGTGATGTTCTAAAGGAGTGTTTACCTCTATTTTTCAATTACTGTCCAACTTCTAAAGTTTCTGTCCAGCCTTCTAAATTTTGTCCACTTGACTGGGCAAACGAGGACGAACAGTGCATGGGCAAAGAGTACAATCTGCCATTGTTGCAGCACACTCTATCTCGATTGCAGCAGAAGAATCCTCTACAAATATTACCGCAGCAGAAGAATCCTCTGCCCCTGCTGTAACAGAAGATCCTCTTCTCTGGCTGCTACAGAAGAATCCTCTCCCCTGGCTGCAGCAGAAGATCCATGCATCTCAGCGGTGCGGGAAACCTGAGTAGCTATAAGCATGGGACCCAGGACATATATGGAGTTCATGAATTTGGTGGTACTGAACGCCAATGTTTCCAAAGATACAGACTTCACTATGCAGATGTATTCGGAGGACGACGAGGATATTGGATTTATGCACAACATAACTCAGTAGGACCCAACAGCCCAACTCAAACCCGAGGAACGTGAGACTCTGCAACGTTTCTTATGACTTCCAGTGATGAGGTGGTACTTCTATATCTGTTCACCAATTCAGTTTTTGTCTATTTCTATAAGTTTTTGTCAAACTTTTTAAATTTTTGTCCCACTTTTTAAAAATTTATTCGACTATTACTCTGATTCAAGTATATTTACCAAACAAAATTATGCAACAATTTGTCTCTTAGTGGAAAGACATGTTCTTGACCCAGCAAGACCTTCTTCAGATCCTCTGGGACCGCATGCTTGGGCATAACGTGAGTTTTCTTCTTTTCTGCTTATTATGCCCGTCCTTTTCTTCCATTGCCCTTTTAATTTCTTTATTATGTTATAAAACTCTCTTTGGCAGATGCTTGATGTTTTGCTTGAGAGGGAGATGAGATGGTAAATGGACAGCCAATATGAGAAGTGGTATAGAAGCGTTGGAATTGTCCATCCTGTAAGTATATTTTGTCTAACTTTTGTATTTTGTGTCTAAAATTTTTTACAATGTTAAACTTAAGCAGTGTTTGTCCAACTTTTATACTTTCTGCTCAACTTTTGTAGTTTCTGTCCAATTCTGTCCAACTTTTGTATTTTCTATCCAATATTTATTAATTATGTCCAACTAAAACAGTTTCTGTCCAACTTTTCTACTTTCTGTCCATCTTTTGTGCTTTCTGTCCATTTTTTTAAATTTTTTGTCCAACTTATGTTTTATCTGTAGAATGTTCTAAACTACAAGCCCTAGGAAGAGCAGAACTGACTTTTCCTCGACTTTGTGGAGCAATATGTTGGCGAAGACCGATTGAATCTGTTGAGCTTTGTCTGCATTGACATACATTGGCACCTCATAAAGGTGACTTCACTAGGGGGAGATTGGCCACTACAGCTCTCTCTCTCACAAGAAGTATGTCGCCACCGCCTCCAAAATCATCAAGTGTCTGGAGAGAATGGGAGGAATAAAAAGTAAATCATTTGTCAAGAACCTCCCCTACTGCAAGTTGAATCTCAGCAGCAACAAAACAGGTATGGAATTTTTTTTGTAACTATACCTATTTATTTCAACCTTTTTCATTTTCTATTTATTTATTTCTATCTATCGTACTGCATTTCTGTCTACATCTATAAGTTTTTTTTTCAATTTTCTAAATATCTATCAATCCTATGGTAAATTTTGTCTACCATGTAGTTTGAATGCTGTATATTTGTCTATGAGTATGTCAAAGCACTTCTCTGGGGCGACGACGACTTTCATGAACTTATACCAGCTAGAAAGTCCATGCTGGCGCACCGAACGAAGATCTGTGCCCAGCTATTGGCAAAGGGTCAATTAATGAGATCATCCGCAATGCCAGTTGTACTTGTGTGGTACACCCCTGATTGGCACCTCTCCCAATGATGCCTCTCCCGATGAATGGTTGTTCTATGAGAAAACTTGGAGAAAATTTTGTATTGTATGTGAAAATTTTATTGTCCACTTTTATGGATATCTACTTTTAAGAATGTCTACTTTTATGAATATTTGTCCGCAAGTTATAGTTTCTGTCTAATAAATACTCTAAAATTTGAAGTTAAGCATTCAACTTTACTGTAATGGTAACCATAACAATATTTGTACAATTTCTGTCCAACTTTTCTCGACAACAAAAGTGATATATAATTCTTCATCTGCCCCATCAAAAGTGAGAGTAAAACGTTAAATTCTTCACTGTGCTTAGTCATCAAAAGTGATGACTAAGCATGGCGAATGAGTTCGTCATCCACCCCAGCAGGGTCCATGAGTTCCTCGTACATCCCAGCATTTCAAGTACGTCGATTGTGTCTTTCTACCCCGCATATACCACAGGCAATAGGTCACATCACAAGTTAATTGTTTATTCGCCTTGTCTTGTTCCTCCGACGACGCTTTTCGTCACAAGAGGTCTTTTTTATAGAATCTCGTATGTTACTTGTGCAAGACATAAGTTAATGTCTGTCAAGTTCACAGTGTATCATAATACTTTAAATATGATAGAAATACAAAAAGGTGAACATAATTGTACAAATGTGGAAACAAATACCAACATAAATGCTAAAAGGTGGAGAGAATTGTACAAATATGGACAAAAATACTAACAGATGGATAGAAATACCAAAAGAGGAACATAATTGTACAAAATTGGACAGAAATACCAAAAGGTGGACAAAATTATAAAAATGTGCACAGATATACAAAAAAGGCGGACAGAATTTTGGAGAACCATACATCCAACTTGTCCAAATCGGGAACATGATATAGCATTAGGGCATAAGTCCGCTTGAATGCCTCCACCATTATGTGATGGTCTAGGTAATTCACTATGCTATGTTGCATGAACCAATTGACAAAATAGGTGTCTGCATGGGATGCGGGTAACGTTCCATTCCCTAAGGTGCAAGAACGAAGTGTAGGTCGAACTATAACTGTACGCCAATCGAAGACCTCATAGATGTCATCGCCTACCATAACTACATGAAGAGTAAATGATTCTCACATGTTGAGGTTCAAAATCTTTTAAGGTTTAGGACATAGAACAGTGACCCATTTTTCAGCCATCTACTTCTGGTGTTCATGCGGGTCATGATTTGAACACGTATGTAGTCAACCATTTGCACCACCGGAAGCAACCTACCCTCACGTGTCTAACTGTTATATGACTTCGCACAACTGGAAGTCACATGTTCATATTTGACAGATTATTAGATAAGCAGAAATAAATAATATGGACATAAACAAAAAAATAGACAGAATATAGAAGAATGCGGTCAGAATTAACTTATCGTGGACAGACTATATAGTGGACAAATAACAAAGGTGGACATATAAAGTGGCAAAATATAAAGCAAGACATATATATACTACAGTGGGCATAAACTATATAAATCAGAGACACATCAACTAACTCGAGAGAAGAATGCATTGGCTCAGTTTCAAGTTTATAGGACACCATCAAATTGTACACTGGTTCGGACCTCTTCTCGATTTCGTTCGCTTGTTCATATAATCATGAACGTTGTAGTTGTAAGTCATCCACTGTAGCATTTTTGTTAATTCTTAAGATGTTTTCAAATTTATTTTTTTCACTTACCTTTGAAATTTTCCATGAGATGGAGCACCTAACAAGAGTGCAATGCATCAGGAATATATCGTTCAAGTGTTATTGCAAGGCCCTTGTCAGCATTAGACATGAACACTAATTAGTGAGGTGGAGCATACGGGTCAGGCACTTCAAACAACATCTATCACAATCCCTTAATAAACAATCCCAGTTTTCTCATTTTCAATGTCACACAAACAAAAGGCTAGTGAAAATAATTTGTTGTCTCTATTGTAAGCTGTAGCGGTTAAAAGTGTGCCCTTATAATGATCCTTGAGAAAGATACTATCCAAAAATATAAGAGGTCTACAGCCGGCACGAAAACCTTCTGCGCAAGCAGCATATGTCATTAGAGCCTTTTGAACCCGCCGTTTTCGCTCTCGAAAGAAATGAAACTACCCGGGTTCATCTCCAACACCTTTTTCTCGTACACACCCTGTATAAAATATTAGGCAATTGGACAAAAATTAAAGGTAAGAATGGTATTACATAGGAAGCGGACGATAGTTAAGTAAGCTAGACATACATTACATAAAGTGGACATAAAATAAATAAATTGGACATAATTTACATAAAGTTGACAGAAATTATAGAAATCATAGAAGGTGGACAGATATCACGTACCAACACAGGGAGTCATAAGAGTGTCTTGTCAGTCCATAAAGCTCGTTCCCCGCCAACTGCTTTTCCCACCAAACCTTGTTGTAACTGAGCATCACTCCATATAGAGCTTTGAAATCTTTTCTAGCATCACATGCTTTGTATGTTGGACGGTGCTTGAGTATATTTTGAATGATAGATGCTACCAATTTCTTGATACTCTCCTTTCCTATCACTACCCATGTCTCCACCGAATGTGTGATCAGGGTTGTGGATTTTAATAATAAATCTGGTATTGTATGTCATCCTTGATGCGTAGAGCCTCCAAGTGCAACCTGTGTCCATCTTCTTTAAGCATTCAACATTGATCCTTGTTTTATCATTTTTCACAAATTTATAAACGAATTTCTTCACAATAGCATAGTAGATTAGTGTGAGCCTCACTTCTTCCACACTGTCAAATTGTTGGCCAACAACATGAATACAGTCGTGCCACAAAGCAGGGATACTGATGGTGTTATTCACCATCTCTTCTGCCAACCAAACGTGTGGACCGCCATTACGACCAGTAATAAAGAGACTGGAGTCCAACACATTATATGATTATTGTCAGCATATAAGAAAACAACAAGATTTAAAGGATAATAAAAACGTGGACAAAAACATAAGATATTAGATAAAAGCTTATAAATGTGGACAAAAACCAACAAATGGTGGATAGAAAAAGAAAATGGTGTACATCAAGAGAAAATAGTGACAATAAACACTACAAAGTGGACAAATAAAAGAAAATGGTGGGCACAACAGAATATGTGGGACAGAAATAATTTAAGATGGATAAGAACATAGAAAACTAACTACTACTTTTGTTGAATAGCGATCCGAGAAGAGGATGCGTCGTGAGGTGCAATCTGTTGGCCCAGAGGTCTTCCACTCTAGTTGTGATGATGATTAACTCATGTAGTTATGTTTACTAATAATCTTGTGATGTTTAATTTCAGATCTTTAACAAAGATATTAGTAGGTGATTAGCTTCAACAAAGATGGTTTAAAAGTTTTCACATGGTGATTCAAGAGCCCGAGCGTCAAAGATCATATATTACACTCGTTGGAGTCAAGCTAGGTGGATCACGATTGGATCGAGCCGACTTGAAGACGGAGTTCGTCAAGTAAACATCGGTACCTAGTTTAGATTATGTTTTAGATCCATTTGTAAAGATTAGAATAGTGTGATATGCTCAAGTTCACAACACACACACGTGTTTCTAGTTTTCATGTTTGGTTTTTCGTTTTTGGTTTAACCAATATTGGCTTTCATGAATAGATATTATATCAAAACAAGTTTACTTGGTTTTATGTATATTAGATTCATTCTATATACATGTATGCTTCATGTCTTAATAAACTTAGTTTGACATATCTATTCATGAGTTTTGGTGTTTTGGTATTTTTAACAAAACATATTTTTGGAATTAAAGTCAAAAACATGGATATATATCTCTTTCATGTATATTAGACTTATGTCAATATGCAACATGCCTAAAAGTGTTTGAGTATCATATTTTTGTATTTGGATGAGTTTTGGACAAAACGAATTTTCATTTAAAAAATCCAAGTTTGAAAAATACGGGTTTTGTTTTTTCGGCAAAATTTATAAGTCACAAAAATGGTTCAAAAAGTTTGAAATTTGTGTTGGAATTTTTTTACACAAGTTTATATTTCAATGTATTATGATAAAACTATTTTTGTGAAATTTAGAAGTTTTATGAGATTTTTAAAGATATTTTAAACCAAGTTTTTCTGTCCCAGAATGCCTTCTGCCAGGCTCTGGCGGTCGATCGGGCCGGTCGATCAACCGTACCCAGAGTCGGTCGATCGGACCGACGTGCACAACGTGCACGCTTGGCCAGCCACTTGGGCCGGTCGACCGAGCGGTCGACCGACTCAAGTACCCCACTCTCGGGTGGAGGCAGTCGACCGACCGGTCGACCGTAAGGCGTGGACGGTCGACCGAGCAGTCGACCGACCAGAGAGCGTTTGCTCTCTGGATTAGGACGGTCAACCCGGGCGGTCCGACCGCTAGCTTCCAACGGTCAAAAATTTGACCGTTGGCGGTCGACCGGGCGGTCGACCGCCAGCCGCCAAGACTGACAGATCAGCCTAACGGCTAGTTTTGGATTGGGGCCTTATATACCCCATTGGTTTGAGTTTTTCTCTAAGTTTTTTAGAGCCAAAAATTTCAGATCTCTTCTAGTGTTTTAAGCAAAAAGTTTTTGGTTCAAATTGCTATTCTTTATTTGTTTTTAAAAGTGTGTTATTTTCAAAGAAAATAGGGTTTTTGGGAATTAGTTATTTGGTCTAAAATTTCATATCTATTTGGTATTTTTCCCAAGAGATTTTCTTTGATCAAAACACTTTGTTTTCCACACTTGAGCTATATCTTGCTATCCTATTCTATAGGATCTTTATTTGTAGGAATTTGTTTGTGGTTGAGGAAACCACCAAGTTGTAAACCCTTTACTTGTTGTATCTCTCTTTGGTAGAGGTTGATTTGGGTTGTGGTTAGCTCCCTCTTTGGTAGAGGTTGAGATTGTGGTGTGCTCCCTCTAGTGTGAGGTGGAGTTGGTGTTGGCTACGGGCCTATCCCTCAGTGTGAGGTGGATTGTGGTTGTTTGGCTACGGGCTTACCCCTCTTGTGTGAGGTGGTGTTTGTGTTGCCTCGGTAGAGGTTGTATTGGTTGGATTGGTGGAGTTCGGTACTCCGGTCTTCGGTAGACCCTTTGTATTGCCTCGGTGGAGGTTGTATTAGTTGAGAGAGGAGTTCGGTACTCCTAGTGGATTGGAAATCCTTCTCGGTGAAGGCGGGGACGTAGAGCTCGTGCTCGAACCTCGAAACACATCTTGTTGTTTGCGTTTGATCCATTGACTCTAAACTCTCTCTCTCTTTTTCTTTATTTGTGCATTGCTTTACTTTGTCATATCATATACATGCTTGTGTGCCTCACTTGTGCTTAACCACGAGAGCTTCATATAGCACCTCAACTCTTATTCAGAGGAATCAAGAGGAGTTAGTCCAGAGCCCTTCACGGGGAATTCGGCTACACTCGTTGGTTGCACTAAGTGTTATAGCAATTAGTTTTAATTTTTGCATTTAGTTCTTAGATTAGCGGTACACCTATTCACCCCCCCTCTAGGTGTACTTTCACAATCCTTGTTTGGACATTGACAACTCTGCAATTATAAATCTGACAAACCTCAATCAAGTATTCAACAACACTTGATCAGTGATTAAGCCAAAAACAACATTGGGACGTTGTTCAAGTTTGTAAGCAAGATTTAATTACTGTATAGGAAGATCTAAAATGACTTTCATCTTGAATGCTGAAATGCCTTGAACATGCTGCAACCTAAAACAAGTTCCTTCTCTATCCGGAGAAGTAACAGTACAAATAAACCAAAATTCATCTTCTTCTTGAGCTGGTGATGATTCATTTCTTAGTGAATCATTTTCAGATGTTGAATCCATTTAAATGAAATGGTTGTGATATAATAGCGAATCAAGAAAAATAAAGGAGATAAATTTGAGAGAAAAAAGAAGATGAAAAAGATACAGTGTGGGTGTAAGGATCAACAACGGCGAGAGAAGATTAATAACCAAATTTTTTTCCCTCCAATTTTTCCATATAATCACTGAATTTCCCTCCAATACCATTAGTTTTCTATAATTCTCCATCATCATATCTTAAAAAGAAAGATATTTGCATTTGTACAATTTTGATGGACA